>OMKZ01027264.1:0-24770 GCA_900302535.1 Neoniphon sammara
TAAACAGTTTATAATAGTATTACTAGGTCAGCAAAAGGTATATTGTTTTTTAAAATATTTGTCCAAATATATGTATTGTATGCATATTTTCGCTATAATTTTGTTTCACAATAACTTTTTGTTTTGTTTTGTTTTTAATAACAAGCAAGAAAATTGAAATTTTGGTGCAGGGGAAGTATGTTACTTAGTATAGCCTTTTTAAATTTTTGGTGACATTTCACCCAAAATCCTGAATTCCTTCATCTGGTCTAATTATTTCCAGTAATAATTTTTCTTTCCCCTATCAGAGACTAAGCTGTCTCAGCAAACCAAACAAGGACATCAGGTGAGAAAGCACAAACTTTGCAGTTAGTGTGTTTTATAACCTTGCAATAAGCTGGGCTTAATGAGCTGCCACTTTGCTCTGTTTAATTGGTCCTCCTTTCTCTTCCAGCCAGCCACCATTAGATTACACCAGATTGTCCCTGACCCTCAATCCTACCTCTAAACTGCATATGTGGCAGAAATCCAAGCCCAGACTGGTAAGTATAATGACATGATGCACTTTTTACCTTTTGATCCCTCCAGACACTGAGGCTAATTTCTGCACAGCCAACTGATGCTCTATTAAGGGAGGGAAGAGTGAGAGTGAGACATCTTCTCACAAGTATTTTTATCTCTTTTTTTTTTTTTTTTTTTTTTTAAATCTTATTTAGAAGTCGTATTTGATTGAAAACATTAGTACTGGTGTTTCCAGCACCCAAAGGGCTGAAAGAGATCTGAATACTTCTCTGCCAGTTCTATGATGGGGTCATTAGAGGACTGTTGGATTGTTTTCCTTTAATTCAGCATTCTCCAAATGTGCCCTTCTGGTCTGGGATGGATACAATTTTCATATATCTAACCCTTTAGTGATTTTTTTTACAGTGCTGGCCTAGGATGGATTGCTGTGCTTCTTTTGGGATGCCTAGAGGTGGTTGAGAGCGTGAACATGTAACCCAAACTGAGAGAAAAAAGTCAACAGATACTCTGAAGAGGTGTGTATACCCCTCATACCTGTATATCAAATATTTGCTAAAATAAATAAATACTGAGATGGTGAACTGGTAAAAAGTTTCCTTTCCTCCATATTTCCCCTAAAATATAATCAGCTTTGTTCATTATTGACAAGGGGGATACCATTCATGCTTTTCCTGGGATGTCCTACCGCATATTGCTTACATGTACTATTGCTCTGCTTGTGTGAATGGAGAGCAGTCATTGGTTTGTTTTAGCCACTATGTGGCACTAATAATTTCTTACCAGAGATTGGGTAAAGGTAAATCTGCGGGTAGAATAAATGGAGAGTAAAGCAGTTTGTTTATGGGCTGTCCCAAACCCTCTGACCTTTCTGTCTCAGTCCAATCCTTCAGTCTTCTCAGGTAAATCTTTATTTGACAAATGGCACTGAGTCATACAGTATACACTCTACTTCAACTTGTTGTTGATTTAATTGTCTTCTTACCAGACTGCATTTATATTTTATTATTTCCTGCTTTGTGGTTGTCAGACATATTAGTCTAAGCTCTAATAATAGGAAAACACAATTACACTGCTCATATTTTCTTTATTTGAAAAATAAGCGCATTAATTTACCATCTGTGCAGTTTTTCTATAGAAGCTATCAAAATTTTTGACATGATGATGCCACCCACCCCCACCCCACAAACACACACAACACCCTCCTTTTTTTCTTTTTCTTTTTTTTTTGATACATAGACTTAATTAGCCATTTCATTTGTACAAATACTCAACGTTTATTGTTCAGTTTGATAGGACTAATAAAACAATGTTGCAACAGCATCTGGGAGGCACATGGTCCTCTGAATGTTAACAGCTCACAATATCTCAAGAACATCTGCATCTATCAAGTTAGTTTTTAATGTTTTACTAAAGGTTTTTGCAACACTGATAAGCACACTTGTAAAACAGGTGATGTTATTTTATGCATGGCCCTACCTCGCTACTATCTTCTAGATTCATTAACACAGAGCGTTATTTTGTGCTGATGTTTAAATATCAACTTGCACTGGAATAACCAATACATTTGTATATTTTGTATGTATAAATCATGAAAACCACCACAGCGACTTCTCCGTTTCTTTCTTTCTCCACTGTAAACACTGAAAATAACTTTTGCGTGAGTGTATTTTGATGTAGGAATCAGTTCATCCTCAAGACAAATTGCATGCGCAGCAGACAACACCCTCTTATTTTTGTGACACAGACACAAAACATGTACCAATGCTCGATGCATGTGGGCGTATAGACAGGCGCTCTTCACACAAATGCATCTGAAAGCATCAATATCACATTTCCTGTGGTCTTTCCAAGCAAAAGCACAAGATTTAACCTTCCTTGACTTATATGCCTCCTTTTGATGCTATTATCTGCCGACAGATTTGCTCAGACCAACAGATATCGGTTGTTCTAAATGTGGGCTGGTGTGATTACAAAAAGCATTTTCCTCTGTCCTCATCAGTCCACATAAATCCATGATATAACATCATTTAAAATAACATTCTCTGTTTTTCTTCAGTGATTTCATGTAATTTTGTTATTTTGATTTTGTTATTTTATCCAGAAGAAGTTTTACATGCAAAATAGCAACATTAAAAAGGCAATTCCTCTATGTTTTGGCAAAAGTAGTTCAATGTGAAGCATGTGAATAAAGCACTCAGTTCTATTTAATCGGAACAGCCCTCAGATTTATGGTTGTAAAAAAAAATGTGTATATTCATCTGACTAATTTCCAACATAAAGTAATCATATCATTAAGTCAGTCACATCTTGTGTGCAGCAGCTGTGTCTCCAGACCCACCAGCATCTAGTTCAGGTTACCTGTGTCTCTTATCTTCTCAGATGACCTTTGAAGGGAGAAGATAAAGAACATGAATTGTGTGGGAGGCTGTAGATGTGGTTTGTGATATTACGTTCTTGTGAAGAAAGTTAAGGGGGGGGGCAGCTTCTACCCCCGCGCCAGTCCTGTTTGCGAGGTGTCACTCTTTCAAGGATTAGGTTTGCACACACTGCAGAAATGCAGTGCAGCACCTTGACAAGCCTCACGATGTTAGGTAAATGTCAACAAATATCAAATTACATAAAGTCCTTTATCAGACCGTCAGTTGATGTGGAGGGAAAGGCTCACAGAAGCAATAACATTGGTAGAAAAACAATCTAATGATTACACTCATATAAATTTTCCAACATTCACAATGTAAACTTTTCTGCAAGAAACCTTTCTGGTTATACATGTTTTTATTCCCTGCAACTCACTTAGACTGAGCTGATACAGTGGAATGCTGGAAAATATGCTAAATATATGAAATAATTAATACAAGAGAAACAGGGCCATTAATTTTCTTACAACATTAGGTCTGAAATGTGGACTTGGGACAGAGTACAACACTTTATGGACTTGCTATCACAACTCTGATTAGGATTTCAGATTAGGATCGTCCTTGTTGATTTATGCTGCCCTCTTTTGTTCAGTCTGTGAAACTGAACCATCACCGAGTCTGGTGAGTTTCAGACCTTTGCCTCCAGTCAGACCATCATCAGCTCAGGCTCTGGATATATAAAACTTAAATAGAGTAGGAAACTTGTTCTTTTCAACAGCTGTTTAGTTTGTAGGGCTAATGTGCCATGGGAAGATGCACTGCAGGTTCACTGCATCTTAAAGAGTATGAATATTATTATTTTAACTAATGATTAAAGCATCTCATAAACTTATTTATTTTTGTTTATTTTCTTGTTGGTACATGTATGCATGCATGCCCTGTATATCTTTCTTTCTTTCTTTCTTTCTTTAAGCATCTTTAAGCATTCACTAATCATTCATACATGAAATAGTGTAATATTGGAGCACAATTCATAGGGATCCAGACTGCCAAAGCATTTCGGTTTGGCCAACATGTGACAGAGACACTCTGTTACTGAAAGAGTGTGTTTGATGCCGTGAGGCTATAAATCAATGAGTGAGCTGATTCATTCAGCACATGGAAGTGTGCCTGATGTATGATCAATGCTTGATGTGACAGCAGGAGATGCACTGTAAAGAGCAGTTTTTTATGTTGGCGTGTCTTTGTTTCCTGACTGTCCTGTCCTGTAAAGAAGTGAGCATGGTGGTAAGCCAAAATACATGGGTGACAGTATTCCTGCAAGGCACTCTGGGACATGCAGGACAAAACAGCAGAGGCTTAAGGCCCCCTTTGTACCCTTTCTGGATGCATGCCTGTTTTGATTTTTGAGATTAGAAAAAACACATAGAAAAACCACAGTACCTGGTTAGGGGTCTTTTTCCCTCCTCTCACTAGGTTCCTTGTTCAGTGGCTAAACAGTATTCCCAGATTATCATCTGAGTGATCCCAGGTCAGGCATTACACAAAAACAGGATTAGCTACATAAGAATAAAACAGAAAAAAGATGTGGGTCATACCCTGCTTTGATGTGCACTGCTGGTTTGAAACATTGAGACTAATATTGCAACAAGATAAGATGATGATCAAGAACAATCAGACAAAAAAGGGAGCCCCTGCCTTTGATAATGTCACAATTTCCACAATGACACAAATATATTTTATGCAGTACAGTGCCTGGGGCTTGACCTTTGCCAATGGGAATAGAGGGATTGACCAGAACTCGAGTCACGTGGAAAGTCATTGACAGTCGCGGTTGTGTCAATGACAATGTTCTTTCTCACCCTTCCATAAACTATCACAATCTCTGATAGTGCTGTACTCTTGGTAATGCTGATTCACAAGGGCGGCAATCAGTCCATTGACTGACTGGGGCAACAGCAGTTAGAAAATACTGGATATCCCGCATCTGACGTTTTTATGCTCTTTTTAAACGAGTGAGTGACGGGAGTTTTTTTTTTTTTTAATAGAGAGTGGCCAGTAGGGTAGGCAATAACTCCTTCCTTGTTCATGGCAAATTCTGCTTTTCTCAGGAGCTCACTCAAGCTCTCATTCTCTCAAAACCCCGCGGGATCGATGACAATGCACATTGTACACCAAATATATTCAATTTCATATCAAAGCTAACAAACAAAATAAATACTGGAGTCAACGTTTACATTTTTTGTTTAATTTTGGCTGCAATTTCTCCCCATGCAGATCCAGATAGTCCTTCTCTGACATATCTAGACATTCTATTTCTATACGTTACGTCATCATCTCTGTTTCCCAGGTGACATCATCAACATTCGCCGAGAAGGCATGGCGAATCTACTAGCAAGTACTGCACGATGCAGACAGATTTACATGGGATTTTCAACAATCATTACCATTTTTTAATATTCGCAGCACACCTAACTGGATTACTTTTCTTGTTTTGGAGTTTCTTTTTATATTTTTTTCCTGCCAGCTGCCTTTTGACTTAGCCACAGGGTAACTACTGCGGCACAATGCAGTCTGTGAAGGTCGGCTATTTGGCTATGGCTGCTTCGAGGACTCTCTACTCAAATTGTATTTACAGTCATGTTAAAGTCGTTGCTTGTTGTCGTGTCCGTTGTTCGGTCAGTCAGATTCGTCCATGTCAATCTTCGGTCAAGGGAGAAGAGCCTGTAGTTATACGCGTCCCTCGCCATATGCAGTTGCGCGTCGAAAACGTGAAGGAGGCAAAGTTGCGAGGCAAAAGCAAAATCAGTACCGTCAAGGCTGGCAGGCTCCTGATCCAGAGCAAGAACCCTCAGCGGAACCAGTCTGCGGGATACATACTCGGGAAGTTTGAGCAGCCGGTTCTCTCCTCCAAAGGATGGAAACATAACAAATCATTTGGTGACTATTTCACCATCAACAGCACCAAGACTGTTGCACCCTTTGTCACTAAAACCCAGCAGGAGGAAAACGATAAACCGAGGAAATCGGCGACGTTTAGTACCCTCCGCATCTGCAAAGAGCTGGTGGAGGCTTTGAACAATGCCGACATCACTCATCCCACCACGGTGCAACTGCAGACCATCCCGAAAGTCCTGCAGGGTCACAACGTTCTCTGTGCTGCGGAGACGGGCAGCGGCAAAACGCTGAGTTACCTCCTGCCCATTGTTCACAGACTCCAGGCTGAAAAGGCATTGGACATCACACTGCACACAAGATCCGCTCTGTGGTGATTGTGCCCTCCAGGGAGCTGGCTGAGCAAGTGGCAGCTGTGTCCAGAATGCTGTGTGCTCCTTTTGGCCTGCTGACAAGGACAGTAGGTGGTGGGCGAGGTGTAGGCCACATCAAGACAATGTTCCGGAGGGGACAGCCAGATATTTTAGTAGCCACTCCTGGCGCTCTGGTCAAGGCCCTGCGGAGACGATGCCTGGACCTGAGCGAGCTGAGCTTCTTGGTGGTAGACGAGGCTGACACCATGTTTGACCCCAGCTTTTCAGGCATGGTGGAGAGCATCCTACTCGAGACTCATATTGCCAGTGAGCCTTCGCAGACGCAGGGCCCCGGCCACAAAGCCCAGCTGCTGGTGGTGGGGGCCACATTCCCTGGTGGCGTGGGTGAAATTCTCAGCAAGGTCACTGACCTCGGCAGCATGGTGACTATCAAAAGCAAGATGCTGCACTTCCTCATGCCGCATGTCAAGCAGACGTTCCTGAAGGTGAAAGGTGCTGACAAGATCCTGGAGCTCCACCAAGCCCTGAAGCTGCTCCAGCAAGAAAAAGGAGGAGGTAGTGTGCTGGTGTTCTGCAATAGCGCCTCCACCGTCAACTGGCTGGGCTACTCTCTGGAAGAGATGGGGGTGCGGCATGCGCGTCTGCAGGGGCAGATGCCCGCTGCTGTCCGTACAGGGATCTTCCACTCCTTCCAGAAGGGCACGGTGGATGTGCTCATCTGCACTGACATCGCCTCACGTGGTCTAGACACATCCCGGGTGTGCTTGGTTGTCAACTACGACTTCCCAGAATCCCACACGGACTACATTCACAGGGCAGGGAGGGTGGGGAGGGCAGGCAGCATAGAGGATGGGGAGGTGCTTAGCTTTGTCACCCATCCATGGGACGTGGAGCGGGTGCAGAAGATTGAGACTGCTGCGCGAAGGAGAACTAGTTTACCGGGGATGAAATCTGCTATCCATGAGCCAAAACCCAAAGCAGCAGAATCAGAGGAGTAGAGGTCCCAAGTGGTTCAAAATGGGCTGATTTTGTTAGGCTTTTCTCTGCTCCATCTGACCACCCTGACTTAATAAAACATAGAACACTTAATGCACTGGATGGTCAGCATAAACGAACCAGATTCTATTTGATATTAGCATGGGTGGCAATAATACTAAATAATACTAAAATACCCTTACTTGCAGCTAGGAGAATTTGAACAGAGGCTAATGGAGAGAGCAGTGTTACCAGGCTATGCTCTCAAATCCCCAAGTTCTGCTGTTGGTGATTAGTCTAAATACTGCCAGAGCACTAACTTAAAGTACAACAGATAATATTGAACACAGCTGGTGAGTGCTGCTTTTCTAAATGTAATGCAGTTCAGACTGTTCTAGTTTGTATGGGATTCCCTGATGCTAATTCCTGCTTGCACTTTTGGCTTATGGAGACAAAGCTGCGTAACGCAGATCTATCCAGGTCTATTACATTTTTTATTATCATTCACATGGCTTGATTTCTTAGTAAAGTCTTATTGGAAATTGTTCATTCTTTGTGTTTTACTCACATTATTTCATTGTGCCTTATTTTATCTTTGGAATAACAAACAGAGATTTGGTTAAGAAGTTGGGCCTTGTTGAGATTTGTCTTGTAACCTTTGTACAAGATGCCAGTCAGTTACTTTGTTTGAAAAGTATGATTTGTTTTATTTTATTTCGTTTATGGTTTCCCGGTGTCTTTCTGCTGCAGTTTCTAGAGGAACCATATCTTTGCAATAATAATTTCTTGCAAACCAAACCTTTTTGCATTTTATTATGCAGATTAATGAAACACATTTTAAGATGTTAACTTATGAGCCTAGAGTTTTTTATTCAGTCTGCCTTATATTGATTACTGTTGTCAAGACTAAACCCTTCAGCATAAAGCCACAAAAAAATACACACAGTATCAGCGCACATTTGTACTACATGCATTTGGCCACAAGGTGGTGGCATATGTATTACTAAAGATGAGCAGAGTGGGTAGGCCAAAAATGTGTCTTCTTATGGTTTGTGGTGAACACCACTAACTTGGCACATGGCCACTAATACCTTAGATTAAGCTCTTTGTGGAAACAATCACAAGCTCACCTGTTACATTTTGAAAGCATCTGTGGATTTCATTGCCTTTTATGTTAGCAATGCCAGACCACTTCATCAAAACAGCTACAGCAGCAGTCATTAATCTCCAGTCAAGTTGAATACAGGCCAAACCTTGATGTCTCTGCTGTTGATGTGGTAGGTCTGCTACTTGAAAGTTTTTTTTTTCTTCTTCCATGCCTGCGGGTACTTGTTGAAAGGAAACCACATAAGTTTCAACATGAAAATATTTATGAATGAAGAAAGTCCTTTTGAGATCTTACTTCAAAGATAACACCTTTTCCTGTGACCCTGATGATATGGAAATCGGTCCCACGGGTGTTGTTATCTTGAAGCAATTATATACTGCATAGACTAAATAGCGTGGATTATGAATGGATTAAAACAAACTTCCTAGTAAAACTTTATGAATGGAGCCTGAAGATGGTTTATTACATATCACAATTGTTTATTACAGATGGTTCATATCAATTGCATCTAGAATGAAGCAAACCTCTCAGCAGAAATCTCTAACAGGAGATTTATGCTGGAGTGGCTACACAGTTATAGAGAATTAAAAAACATTGGAAAGACCTCAGGTAGATGGACAGGCGTGTTAACAGCACTGACTGTAACATGGAGTTTACATGAGAATGTCTGGAATTTAGCTATGACTGTACTTCTCTGTCAGGTCAACACCTTCAGCTTGCCACTCAGTTTCACATTTCACCAAACTAGACTGACAACAAGGACCAACTATCCAGTTACAGCATATATAAGAAATACCTGCAATCCTCAGTATTTTTGTCCTGCTCCATATCCCCACCTCAGTAAAATCAGCACGCCCTACTGAAGTGCCCTATCCAATATATCTGCAGTTCCACCTATAACACTTGATTATTATTATTATTATTATTATTTTATTATTATTATTATTATCATTATTTGGAGCGACAAATGCTCCAAACTTGTCTCTTCACACAGTGAACCAGATGCATAGAGATGGCCCCTGGTTTGATGTTATTTGCTCCTCCCGGCCCACAGTGAAACAAACAACCAACATTTCCAAACTTCCTCTCAAATATTTACTCAGATGTTGATGTCTGGGCGCCCTACAACAAAGGCTCTGCTTTTAATTCTGTCAGCCTGAGCTCAAAATGTACTCTCACCCTTACCAGAGCTCCTTAACATAATGAATATAGTGTGACATGAAGACTTAAACTATATAACATTTAGGAAATAAATGACCCTAGGGATTTATAATGTTGCCCTGAATACAGGTATTTCACATGCGGCATGTCCATTTAAAAATGTCACTCACTCAGGTATAGAGGTATGCATTACTTTCCTCGTTTCCCCTATTTGTAGTCCGGGATAATGGACAGGGAGGATGGATGGACTACAAAAAAAATCGCAGAGTCCATTAGTAGTGACGCATTTCCTCTTTTCCCCATCGTAGGATTATCTACCCCCTCCCCATTTACACACACACACACACACTCAACTGCCGCGGCTCACACTATCTGGCCACTTGGAAATTTCCTGAACGAGGAGGATATTTTACTCCTGAGAAGCAGGACTGCTGGCTAATGTGCATCTTCTAAAGGCGGACTGCTTGCAATGAACCAGTAGAGGATCTGGAGGTAGGTCTGCACACTGTTCGGTTTTTATCCTGCTGCCCGCTCCCCTCCGCAACAAACGTCGAATTCTGACCTTCTCCCCGACCAGGCTTCATTAGAAATTGTGCATGTTGTGTGAGCGCAGCGTGAGTCCCAGGCTACTTGATGGAGCTAGTGCGAGTGAGCACTATAGGCGTTTTGAATGGACCATTGGTTGTAAGATCCATTTTAATCATTCGAACTTGCACATTAGCATAGTCTTGCCGACTTCCATACTAGATAACAACCCACAAGGCTGCGGGGGGGTCTCTGGACTTTGGTTCGGCAAAGACTCCTCATTTTGGTGCTGCCAAAATGTGGAGCTCGACCGCTAGTTTTATGGTCGGTATGCAGAGTAAAGGAGGCATGGAGAGTTTAGGTTATTCGACATTCAGCGAGGTAGCAAATGTACTGTTGTATTGTGGGTGACACTGGCCACCGTGGCCAGGAAAACCTTACTGACTGGTTGCCTATAGGCGTTTTCACCGGTTCACACCGAGGGGCGAAATTGGAAGCCTGCCTCCGCCATATTACCATTTCAGTCAACCCGCCGCTAACAATTCCACTGACATTTGGTTAAAACTTTTCTGAATTTACATTTGCTGGAAATATGGCCGAGAATGTCATCTCTGGTAGGCGCAGAGGAAGCCTCCACCTGTCCTTTGGCGGGGTTGCCATGTGGGGAAAAAACGGCTGTGAGAACGTAGCGGAATAGTAAGTGCGATGGTTAATGTGCCGCCGCTCAAAGGTAAACTCGTGGTTGCTGTTGTAGATGTCTTAAAGCTCCTCACCCCTCTTCAACGTAACAGCAGTTTTCCACGGCTGGGTGCATGTGGTTGCCCCTCTCCGGCCAACCTGCACCTTACAACTCATCACGTCCCCTCCATGATAATTAGAGCAGCAGGGGCGGAAATCATGTACGACGTCCAAAATGTGTCTGGACCAGCAGTATATGACCAGGTGGTTTTAAATTGCCAGGCTGGCTGCCTGTATGAGCGCATCGCTGCCACACCCCTCCCGTACAGACACTAGGCTCTGACAGTCTGCCGTGCGCGTAATTAATACCAAATGATTTGCGATGCCAGCGGCGTGTTATTATCCAATGTACATAGTCTGTGAATCTATGCTCGTGCGTCTTTGTTTTTGTAGGACCCGAGTTGCATATTGCGTGTTCGGGAGCCAAGTTTGTGCAGGAGGATCGATATCCTACCAGTGTTGTAGACAGCGTGTGGATCAATCACCACCAGCCAGCGGGTTTCAGTGAGTGAGTGTGTGTAATGTGTGGGGCAGCTGCCGGCTCTTGGATCAGCCAGAGCTGGTTAGGAGGCAGACATGACAGGTCATATGAGATGGAGCAGCCATGAAGCAAGAGATGCTTGAAATGTTTGATGTACAAGTGAGTTTCAGTTCCTTTAGCAGTTAATAATCTGTAAAGTAAATCAGCCAGAAACCCCCCACCCCAGTCCTGGCTGCCCTTGCTCTTGGCCTGTTAGAGCACAAGACCTTATGGGGTGCAGTCTCCGCTGTGTGTATACTGTCTCAGGAAAGACCGATGTGTCTGCTGAGGCACTCCTCTGATTGGTGTTCCTTCGGGTGATATTACACATCAGTCTGCCTGCGTGTTATTTAGCTGCCTTCTCTTCTTTATTGATCAGTGTGGACAGACTTTCCAGAAGGATTGTTTAGCAGTTCTCTAAATACAGTTCCATAAAATCCATACTTAACAAGGAGATGTATTCAGAAGAGTGCAGCAACAGGAGAAATGCCTTTCGCTCTCCTTTTGAAATGATAAATCTTTTATAATAAACGAGGCTGCTATTTTCCCCCCGCTGCTCAGTTGTCCCTCTGACTCACCTGTGTGAAAATGTCACATTTTTGTAAGCCTTACACTTTACTGTTAGCATCAGCTGGTGCTGCTGCTTAGTATGCAGCTCTATCACCAGCACCGGCTCAGATCATTTATTAAACTGACCAAAATCTATCTGGCTCGCCTGACATAAAAGCAGCAATCAAGCCTTTTCACTGTATTAGTGACTGCACTGACCTTTGGAAAATGTGTTTATTCATCCATTACACTATAAGGAGCTTGAGCCTCATTCTCTCAGAGCAGCAATATCAACAAATACACTGTGCACTGTTTCAGTTGTGAGCTTGGATAATTATTTAGTGCTGAGATCGATGGCATGAAGACAAAATGTAAATCACAGTTGAGTCCTTCATGAAATTGCTGTTTGATTCTGTGCATTAGGAAAACTGTCCTGTTGTCATGAATTCATATTAACTATGACTGCGCTGAATTAGTGGGAGAAATTAAAATGTAAACACAGGCCCTTCAGCGTAGCCCAAAGTCCATAAGTCTGAAGCTGCTGAAATATTGGACTTTGATTTCAAGATACTAACCCATACAAATTCTGTATCTGTCAATTTTATAAGCGATGAGTTGGCGTGCAGCCTTCTTTTATTATTTTTATTTATTTATTTTTTGCATGACATTGCCTTTGCTATTGTATATCAAGCTGTCTGCTGCCCAAGTAAATCTAGGAGACAAACTTAGAGTGGTCCTCCACAGCTATGTGTTTATAGCTCATAAAGACCACCAAGGCCAATCGTATCCGGTGGTGGAGGAGTTAATCACCAGCAGCACATGGTTAATTTATTGATCGGGGCCTTTGTTCTGCATGAAAAAAAAAGGCCTCAGCTGTCACCACCGGCAGCACAGAGGAAGTAATGAGCAACCCCATACCGACAGCATAATCACAGGATGTGCAATGTATGTAAAACGGGTTGGATCATGGGAGGGAAGCCACCGGTGCTGTCACCATGTTCAGCCGCCGTGCTCTGTTGGAGGAGGGAGCACGCAGGAAGTGAGGATATTGTCACAACCAATCAGAATTGGGGGTGAAACTCATGCACTTCAAACTAGTGAGGGTGAGAGATGGTACGAGTGAAACAGCACTTACTGAGCTTGTGCATTGTGCGGCTAATGTTAAAAAAAACTGCTGCGATGACAAGTCTTCTGCTTTATTGCTGTAGGTGGAAGGCTGCTGGGATAGAGTGGGATACAGTGGGAGGTGGAAGGAACAGAACGTATCCAGAGAAAACAGGCTTGTATTACAATTGCTGAAGACATTTCCCCTGTTTCCTACACACTACAAATATATTTATGTGTAATTCCTGATTGGCTACTGGCCTTGGTTTCAGATTTGTTTTGAAGCAAACTAATAATTGGGTGTCTGTTGTTTGGAGGCCATGATAACTGAAAAAGTCCTTATCTGCTCTGCTTAGTGCCCATCGAAGCTCTGGCTGGTCACCTGGAATTCATTCCTTGTGTTCCATACATGAACTGCAAGTCTCATGTCACCTTTGGCTGCCCGCCACATTTTCCAACTGAACTAAGTGCAGTGTAGAGTGTTTGTATTGAGATGTCACTGTATGCAATGCAGCTTACACACCTTTTGTGACTGGCCAGTGTGCTTAATGCTTGAACTCCTCAGTGCCAGGGAAAAAAAGCTCTAAACTGAGGCTGAGTATTGGCTGCCCTAGTTCACATGAACAATATCACAGAATTTCACACATCATTGTGACCCAGCCAAGGCATGTGTAACCTTAAACATGAGAGTCAAATCACAAGATTCCAATGGTGCGTCAGGGCTGCCTTTGAAAAACCGAGGCCCCTGTATGTGGCTCTGCTTAATGCTCTTAGTTTTGGACAGTACCAGACAGAGAAAATGTTGGACCAGTCTCCATGCTCCTGTGTCCCACCCACATTCTCATTTGAGAAGGTTATAATTAGCAACAGGCAGCCAACTCGCACACCATTCAAGTGTTGCAGTTCCAAGCCGAAACTATAGCCTTGCCAACTCCAATTGATAAAATCCCAGATGCCAAATGTGGTAGCAACATGAAAAACCAAATGGTGAGGGTTTGGATGAAAGTGTCAAAGTTAGGGGGGGGGATTAGTGCAGCATTTTTAAAAGATATCAGCATCTTGGATTGATGTCCTTCTAACTTTCTAGCCAAGTCTACAGTGGAGCGTGCAACCAAAGTTTCCAAACTGGTGATGTTTAATTTTAGGATGCAGTGCATTGTCTGATCAGTAATGACATCAGACAAATAGCCATCTTGACGCATCCCAACGATAGCTGTGTTTCTCTCCAACCTCCCACTCGGCCTTGTTTTGCCCACTTCCCACTCAGTCCACCATTCAGTGTAAATGGCTTTACACCACATTTTCTTTGCAAATAAGCCCATGCTTGCCTGCAAGTAACATCCTATAAACTATTTCTGTACAGGTGGCCTTTTACTAATTGATTGGTTTTAAATACTGTGTATGACTCAAGGATATGCAGTGTTTGCTGCAGATTACTCATGGTCATTTTGCATTCTATAATTAAAAATGAAGGAGGTTTTCGGATGAGCACTTGGCCGCTTGTCAGTAATTGCCACTTAGAAATACAGCATGCACAATATATTGCCCTGCAGTGCTTTTGATGTGTGGTTCTTAATGCTGTAATGCGAGTCAACAGACCCCTCGTCTTGTTTAAAAATGCAGGCAGAATTTTGTCAGTTCTGATCAACTGTTTTGAATCTGACAAGTCAACATGAACTTTACACACAACGCAGATTGAGCGCTACATGCTATTAAGAAGGCAATTTGAGGACACTTGCTCTGAAAATCCAGTAGAATGCCATGCAACAATAAGGCTGTTGTACAGCATACTTTACATGACTGCGGATGTCCATGTGTCATTATAGAATGAGTTTAATGTATTCCTAATTTTTGTGCATTAATATGACATCGTATTTGGTAGACAGTCAAACAAAACCTTTATGCATTGTTCTATAGAAAGTGAGAACTCATTAATTTGTCACACAGATGCTATAAATGATGTACAGTAGAACAACTATGAGAGAAAAAAAATCCCTAAGTCATTCACAGGGATTTAAACTGGACTTTGTGGTGCTGAATACAAGGGCTGTCCCATGTTTGGAATCTCGTAGCTTCTGTAAGTTTCATGTTACTAGGTGAAAGATAAGAATAAACCTAAATAACCTCTGTGGGGAAACTGAGGAAAGAAAATAGGAATGCCCTCCCGTTGGAGCTTGGTGTAAGGAACCGAATACTATATCTGAATTTAACTGACTCCTTTATTAGCTTTGTGGAGCTGCTTGTTAGGGGGTCTGTTACACCTCTTTGGCTATAAATATATAAACACAAGCTAAAATCGGGTAATTATCCACTCATGGCACGCTATTATTATTTCCTTTGGAAATTAGTTGCTTTTTTCATCCAGGTAATTGCTGTAATGATGTTTAATTGGTCTGTGTTGACTTTACCATTTCCTACTTTTATTAGTTCTGTTACTGTTGGCAGTTTGTATTCTTATCCTATAATGCGCAGTACAAAATATTTTTTTGGTACTGTTATTGTTTGCCTGTGATAAATGGTGGAGCTGTGAATGAACTCTTGTGTGGTCCAAAAAAACCACAACAAACAAACAAAAAAAAACCATGTCTTTGTCCTTAAAAACCACTATAAATGCTTGTTGCCTACATGTTGTGGCCCAAGCTTATTTATATAGGAAAATCAGACATTGGATATGATACTTTTTCAATTACACAAACAACATCTGTGAGATGGTTCACTGACTTTTGGGCCCAATCCAGGTTGAGTTGAAAAGCTCAGCTTGTAATTTTAGGGGCTTGGCCTTGGCCGGTGGGGACTGTCATGTCAACCCCTGCCTGAAAGCGGATCTACTCGGAAATGTGTTTGAGGCCGCAGCTGAGCTCCTCTGCTATTGCTGGACTGCGTATCTGGCAGAACTCCTTACAGCCATGGTTGCCACCTCAAACCTCATGCCTCTTAGTCACCAGGACAGAAATGTAACCTAATCAGGTGTCTCCTGCTCCCAGTACATAAGCACGCCACCCTGTGAACAGAGTGTGGTCTTGGCTGTCTTGTATGGAGCCGTGTGTAACCTAGCTGAATCCCCGTGAGCTGTGTCAGTGCTTAGCACCTATGCAGTTTTCACATTTCAGCTCGATCTCTTATTGCACATTATTTTGTCTCGGGGACAGTCCATCCATTTTCACTTTGCCCTCCTCTTCCTTCTGCATGTTGCCGTTCAATTTCGCCAGAGTGACAAGTTAATGCACTGGCTGCCTGGAGGTTACAGAAACATGCGTATGAATAAAGAGAGTCGGTTTGAATCCCCAAACCAGTTCAGAAAATCTTGGGAGGGAAAATGAACTAGCAGCTTTCTCCCCATCACAGAAAATTGCTCTTGAGTGATGCACTGACCTCCAGACTCACTCAGTGGACTGGCTATATTAGGCTAGGTATCTTATCTGAGGTGTGATTGTTGGTATGTAACCGTGTAACTGAATCTTTACAAGAAAATTACAATTCCTATTTTGTACTTTATTAAATCAGAGAAAACATGGTTATTGAATTTCTGTGGAAGCAGACTTTTTCGAGATGGTCTTTAGAAGTACAAAGGAAGCCTTCATTTTTTTATACAACACCACAGTCTGACTCTTTCCATGGAGAACCATACTATATATACGCTGCATATTGATCCAAATGAGAAAGGAGCAAATGAGCCTTGACATTTTAATAAGATGAGTATCAGTAGAGTTAGCAACCAAAATTTCAAAAGCAGATAAATGTATCCGGCCTTGATTAATCTGTCAGTGAAATTAAGTTTTCCTAAGATGAAAGCAAATTTGACTGTGTTTTTAAGTTTCATCTGCTCCTTTGAAGTAAATTGTAAGATCCTTCAGCAGTTGGCTGTAACTGTATCTTGTCCTCAAACCATCATGAACAAATGGCGTTCTCATTACTCAACGTGTTTGTTATTTGTTGACACAATTTCAGCATTCACTTCACTCATCGGAAATTATTTTCTACCCTATGATGTTCAGGATCGTGCAAACAATCTTGTGTTGGAATTCCCCAGGAAGTGTCTGTGGAGCAGCTTGTATTGTTGATTTGTTGAGCATGGGTAGGTGGGCATTCTGGGAGTGCTAGAAATGGATCCCACCCCTCTGCTCCCCCTCGGCCGCACTATAGCCCCGGGCTTCTATTCTTGGTTTTCCCATAAAGGATAAATTCTTGGTGCAAATGTTTGGCCACTGACATGCCTGTGGAGTGTCCCCACTGTATAAGGCTGCCCTGTTGGCAAATGGACTTAAGTAGATCCACCATTGTGCACTATAAGCAAAAATACTCTAGGGATTTGAGCAAACGATGAACAAATTGTCATCTCATGCCACATTGCATTCCCCTTTGCCATTATGAAAGATGCCATTCCGAGGTTGGCACTTGCCACAAAGGCAGGGAGTATGAAGTGGTGAGGAAGGGGCGTGTTGGTTGAATTTGGAGCACGAATGCCAACTTGCATATAAATAACAGACTTGTGCAGGAAGTGCATAATAACTACGATGGAAGTTATAGTTACAGAGAAACATGGCAACATTGCACAATTGGGAATGACCCCAAGTAGGTAAAAATGTAACAAACACTATATGATTGAACTGTCAGGATGACCTATTTCTGCCAGTCCAAAGTTTTTGATATAATAATTTCCAGATATCTCTAATAGATTTGTTATGTTGCCTTTCCAGCCCAGTTTATTTCAAACAGTTTTGTGTTGAATGTGTCTCGTTTTGCAGGGCTCTTAAACATAACCAACCCGACACTGCAGGATTCTGTAAATGGATGGCACCGGGAATAGCGCTTTAAGTGGCTGTTAATGTATGACTGTTACACAATCATACAGTCAGTGTTCCTTGCCCTTGGCTGAAACTTTTATCAACAACAAAAAAACAACAACAAAAAAAATTGGGCTTACACATCCCCCTGTGAGACTATTTGTGATGTAGCTCGTACAGTTTCAATAGCGCTATATAAGGAAAATCATTCTTTGTTTATTAGTGAGGGGAGAGTGCATGGGAATGCCGCCAGGCCTGTGAGCTTGGAAAATGGGGACAGAGAGAAGCAGACGAAAGACCACTCAAACACAGTGTGCTCTGCTCTCTTGGACTGTAAACATTGCTCCTCTTCTGTTTTATAAAGCAGCGTCATAAGTGTGGCAGCTGGATTACATTACATGTGGAGAACTCCTTGTAAACCAGATGGCTGAAAATAGCCTTTTATTTGCGCGTTGTGCTATGGGCAGTGCTCGCTAATGCAGCTAGCTTAAAGGATACAGTGGTTAACAGTAAATGCCTCCCAATGACTTCCCTTGAACCTGTGACGGTTGTTTAACGTCAAAATGTCTTCAAAATGTTTGAAGAAATCAAAAATTCTGCTTATATGTTTTTGCATTTGTGAACTATATTAAATATTGACTGCACCTGTGGCTGCAGGACACACTTAGTTAATACACTTGTCTTCAACAGACATGGAGAGAAGGTGATGAAAAGCTCACTTTTCATTGGAATAGCTGCTTAGCCACGGGGCTAAAACTGTCTTAGGTCTCCAGTTTAAAACCTTAAATAAGACCATCTGACTGTGGAAAACGCATTACATTAACTCATTAACAAGGCTTAGCTTTATTGGCAGTACAGTTGTTGAATTGGGTGGTGGCTCCTTTTGGCGGAAGCTGGTGGTGGGAGGTGGTGCTGAAGCATGTTTATTAGTTGCAATGCTCAGACTGAGTCGTCAGCGCTATTTTATGAACAGCATGAATATAGTAATGGGAGGGGAGTGATTTGATTTTTGCACACTGATAGATAGCTTGCTGCTGAATTTGTGAGTGTTGATTTTTTTGCAGTGTATATAAACCGCATGTGGCTGTAGTTGGGCCTCACCCTCAACTTGTTAGGGAGCTGCTTTCTGTAGGACTAATGAAAAACATGGGATTTTGAGGCTTCAAAGTCACTGTATGCCTATTTACCGAGGCCACTGCCTGGTTGTGCAATCACTTTTGGCCCTGGTTTTAATTCAATAAAGATAATACAATGTCACTATTTTCTGCTTTGCCTAATTGAAATGAGATTGTTCAATAATCTTCTGAGCTTTAAGTTGGTGCGCGCGGCGTTTCATATTGACATTTCTGTGGGGAGCTTGTTCTCCAATTGGCAGCGAGACAAACGCTGCATTGTCAAATTCTTGTCTTAAGATGGACTCAGGCATTTTGTCTTTTGGACCGGGGGAAGAATGCCAGCCTTGTCCTGACTCTGCTTACTTATCTGCCCAGTGCAGAGTGCACCCTCAGGCTACTGACTTGGGGGGAGTGGGTGGGCTGGTGGGGTTTGCGTGTCTGAGATTCCAGTTGGTTACTGTTTGATTCAGGTGTTCTCTGCATTAGCTACAAGATGAGCTCTGCTTGTAATGCTGGTTGGCACACAGCAGGTGGGAAATTTGTTGCAGGCTGTTCTGAAGGGAACGCCATCCTCTGAGCCTCTGTGCTCATTTTGAATTGGCAGCACAGACCACTAGGACGCTGGATTCAAATGCCAGTTACAAGTAGCAGATTGAGAGTGCAATTTTTATTTCTTGATCCATATTCCCAGAGGTAAGCTGCAGGCGGCTTCACGATACAAGTTGTGCTCACTAACTGTGCCACCATGCCTTTCACTTTCATGCAGCTGTGGGTCAACACGACTGAGCAACCTGGCATCCCTGTGTGCTTTGCACTGCCTTGCATTCCAGAGCTTTCCTCAACCCTACATGGGAGTTTTAAAGCAGGCTGTGTTTACACAGAGCAGACACACACTCACTCTGCTCCTCCCTGCCAATTGTTTTATGGGAGTGGATGCAAATGTGGCATGTGGTATCTCAGCCAAGTGTTTCTACCTCAGCTGGATAGACATGGGCTAAAAGTAGTGCTGAAACGATCCATTGAGTTGGTTGACAAAACATTAACCTTTAGTTTTGATAATAAATGAATCGTTATAGTCATTTATCGAGTTAAAATCCCAAACATTTGCTCATTACAGCTGCATTAGGATCACTAATATGCAAAGAGTTGCTTACGTTTCTCCATTCATATCACAATCGATACTTTAGGGTTTTGTGGCTGCTGGGTAGACTAAGGAAGCAATTTGAGGACATCGCTTTAAGTTCTGCTAACTTCTTTTGACACTTTAAATACTCCTACTACTACTAATATGTTGGGATAGTTTTTGCTGATTAAAAAGTCACTTGCCCCCCAGAATTCTGTGGCAGAAAAGGGAGTAGAATTCTGTGGCAATAGAACCTAAAATCTAAATTCATCCTCCCTAAATCAGCCCGTTGGTGTTGACTGTCATCTTCACTGTCGTAATCCCAGCATTTTGCAGTTATCATTTTAATTCATAGTGCTTTTCTCATCCTCCTTCACTCATATCCCTCCCTTTTGGTGTGGTGGTGATATTCCTGCTGAAAGATAAGCTGGCCTGGAAGCAGCCACAGTCTGCTGACCTAGCAGGAAACGGTAGCAGCCCCCACCTCCCCAACACACACACACACACACACACACACAGACAAATCCAAAACCACGCTATGCTTTCCCTCTTTTTCTGTCTCCCCTTGTGCAGAATCTATCCTTATCTCCGTCTCTCTCACCCCTCTCTCCATTTCACCCCACCCCACCCCCCGGTTCGTTCCTCAGCCCCATGGCTAGCTAGCATGTCAACACCTCAGCTGCAGTCAAGTCACAGGGATGGAATGACACAGGTTGCTTTGCCGGGCTGTAAATCAGCACACATCTGGTAAATGGATGAGGGGCGGCGTATTGCTAGGCAGAATATTCACACCACATCTGCGACCTTTTTGAGTTTTGTCGTCACATTCGACTGGGTATCTGTAAAATGTACTCCTCGAGGGCAGGGGAGATGCCTCGTGCTCCATTTTCTGATAGCATAGTTTAGTTTAATTCTGTTACTTAGCTGCAAGACTACATCATGATAAAAGTAATAAGCTTAAGATTCTTAATGTTGTCTAGTCAGAATTGTGATAAATCAAGTCTTAGCAACGAGTGCTGAGTGATGCAAAGTTACAGCAAAATCTGAGAACGAGTCCCTGTCAGCTCCTCCAAAATGTGCTTCTAACTTCTGATTACATCACTTGTAACAGTGATTTAAATACTGGCTTCCTTTATTGTTGCACATGCCAACGCAACAAATGGCTCCCTAGCCTTTTTAAATGTGCGACTTGCACAGATGCCTACAATGGATGGATGTCAAGTTTTAGTCACACTCACCCTGGTAGTTTTTCTAAACTAATTACCGATGCTAATTAATAATGACTAATTACCAAGTATGAGGCCATTGTTAGTTGGAAGTTGGAATAAAGGACATTTGTGTTTCTTTAGTCAGTCAGTATAGGCGGATGATGGGTGTCATCTTGTGTGTGCATTAGCTAGTGTATTTTTAGGACTTTAGGACAAGGACAACTTGTTATTTTTGATGCTGCTAATGGTATGAAACTGTTTCAGGTGATGTTATTGAGCTCAACCTCAAGACTTTTATGTCTTCGAAAAAGGAAAAATGAAGGCAGCTTCCAATACTACATAAGTGCCATTTCTAGAGAGCTGTCGATATAGCTAGGCAATGCCAAAGAAGGTAATTCAATCCAAAATGTTTTGCTGTAATTCCTAGTCTGAATGTCTCTTAACATAAATGACATGAAGTGAAGTTTAACCTATATTTTGTGCCATCCGATTACTATGGATGCATTGGCAGCTCTTTGTGGCATTATATCATGACCAGTTCCAGTTCTTCCCACTTCATTCAGATTTTTGTTTGCAGTGGATTTCTGAGATTTAGGCTCGTTTGGACACAGATGACTTGTGATGTAGAACATGTGCTGGAGCCCATAAACTAGTTTTTAAGTTATTAAAATGTCTGTGAAGACCTGATTCAGAGGGGATTTTCCACAAATAGAAAGCGTGTTAGGCTACATTGCATATTACACAAGGATAAAATCTCTGAGAGGACCATTTGGATTTGAACCAGAATGAATACTTTCATGTTGCTGGCTCCTGTAAAGGAGGAATCATGTAGTGTCATGACACCAGATGCTTTGACATATAGAAATAAGATGTGACTGTTAAACCAGTGTCTGCTCAACTCACATGTCTAAACATGTATTTAGGCTCCAAAAAATTAGGCCCTTTGCTTTGGACCAACAATTTAGCTGAGTCACAGCACAAGCGTGTCTGTGATGATGATGTTTCTCATGTTAGCTATGTTGGGTTCAGAAGGGCTGACCATTCATTTCCACTCTCTTCCCCTTAGATGTTAAGCCAAGTCATTTAGCGCTTTTAATTAGCAGCAGCCATGACACGCATCAAGCTATCCAGTTGCCATCAAAAATAACATCTTCACCTTACAAGTTCTCAATCATTACAAATTTAGGATGTGATATTAAAAGCAAGAGAGGTGTCTGCAAGTTCATAAGCTTGTGTGCCTGCCATTGCTGTCAAGGCAGAGTATTTAATGTCTGTGAGGCAAATTGGGAGAGGCTCCTGCCTGCTTTTGACAATAGAGCTGACAAGCAAGGGACCGGGCTTTTTACATTGCAGACACCATGGAAAAACAGAGCTCGGAGCAGCTGGATTGTTCACCCACAATAGCCAGCCACAGCGCTGTAAGGCAGCTTGCCATTCTTGTCATGTCATTCTCCTTTAGTGTCCCCGGGCCTCTCCGCAACCGCTAGCCTGCTTTTTAATTGGTTCCTCTGCCTGCCGGTCAGCTTACCTGTCTGGAATTGTTATCTCCTCAGCTTGTCCTGGAATTGCTGTGGACATATCAAAAGGCTTTAGAAAAGTGTCACACCAAGAAAGGCACTCATCTATTGAGGGGAAAAAAAAAAGCTTGACTGGAAATGCTACTAATGGAAAAGATAAGAAATGGTAGCACAGTGCCTACCCTAATTAAAATGTATGTCAGTCCATATAGCTGTTGACTAAATTAGGTTTTGGAGGCCAGTGCGGCTGGAGCTAGCAGACGGTTAAACGTCTGCTTGCAGCTTTCCAGCCATAGAGCGGATTAGAGTGCTCCCATATCTCCACAGCTGAGATGCAAAAGAGATTAGGTTGATAGTTCGTGAGGAGGGGAGGATTGGCAGCACGGCCTGCCCTTATCTGCAGGCCTGACAGAGTGAGACACTGCCGTTCACACTGTGGTTGATTTATTGTATCTTGCAAATGATGTACTCACTTCTGAGCCTGCCAATTCCTGCCTTATGGATCATTTGTTGAGATGAGTTTAGGGGTGGGGGGGCATCACCAGCCTCTATGTGCTCGAAACAGCAGGAGAGGCATTACCTTATGCAGTCAAACGAGGCCAAAAATATATAATGGAATATCGTTTTCCATTTTTTATGAACAGATTGCCTGTTACTTGGTAAATCTAGATGCTCAGTCCATTCTCAGCTGTCAAAAGTGGATGCATCACGTTTGAGAGAGGATAATGTGAACACTACTGATGACTGTATTTTATTTATTTATTTTTTATTTTATCATAATTGTTTTTCCAAACTGTTTAAAATTTGTTCAACCTCTTTGTCAAATCCTGGTCTGTCTTAGGGACATAGAAAACGTGGACTGTTGTTGTCACAGTTTTGATTAGCCTGTATTGATCATTTACCTCCTCCTTTTACTCTTTGCCTTGTTTTATTTTTACCTTTTACTTTTTACCTTATTGATCAGTTTAACCTGGCGTTGGCACCAGTACCAGTGCCGATACTAGTATCGGTATCGTGCATCCTTGTTCATCAATAGTAGGCTCTAAAGTAACTTTTGCAGCTTTCTCTTCAGCTCGGTTGCCATTCCTTTATATGTAGCACCAGTATTAACAGTAATAGGGTGCATCCAGAGCATTCGCTCAGTTATGTTTCAACACTCAACCTGATTAGCATTTTACCTCTTCAACTCTGCCATGCCCATGGGTGGATTTGTCATTGCTGCATGGCTGAGCTTTGCTGAAATCCACAGAACTTTATTTCAAATTCTGGTGGTGATCCCAAAGTTTCCAAAGATGCCAGATATGTCCTGCTGAATTACAGGGAAATATGCATAAAATGATTCATAATACATAAGACATTCTATATGATGTAATGCTACAGCCATGAAACAGTGGCATCTTGGGTTTGAATATGTCACTCAGTATAAACATGATGTTGCTTCAATGAAGCGATGCAGCCAGCAGATACAGAATAGGTATGTGACCTTGTCATACACTATGGAAAAAAAAAAGTTTTTAATTCTAACTTTGGAGTTACTTAAGGGGAAATTGAGGGGGAAATCAAAGGGAAAATCAGAGTTCAAGGGGTTAAAACAGCACAACAGATATGGACCCAAGTCACTATACAGCTATAGATGCACCCAATGATCATTTTACTCAAACTGTTCATTTAGATGCAGATGGGGGCATTTCTGCTGGAAGGACGGCAGAGAGAGGGAATGGTGCCCAGGCCGGGGTGCCCAGCTAGATGGTTTTTTTTTTCATCCACATTGAGGCTTTAACTGCAGGTGTAAATGAGGTCCTTGCATACCAGGTAAGGAGTGTAACCAGAACACATTATCTGTCATACTCTGCCATGGAGAGAGCATATGGGACTTGATTCAAGCTGCTCTGCTATGTCATTAATGCTTGGCAGCTGGTATCTCCGCTGCCAGCATGACCTGAGTGAATTGTTGGACAAGGCCCCAACCTCTCAGCTCTCAACCTCTGTAATCTTCCCTGGAAACTCGCATGCAGCTCCGGCAGGATGGAGGGAAGAAAGTGCTGCTGTCTCATGAATACCTTGCTTTTTTACAGTTTTTGTTTTTGTTTTGTTGAAGTTTTAAGTGTTTCTTTGCAGTTTTAGTAGGTTTGATGTCCTATGGGCTTTTAAAATTCATTTAAATCCCTTTAGAGATAACACAATGCGCATGTGTAATTTTTATTTCTTATACTAAG
>OMKZ01027268.1:7352-20055 GCA_900302535.1 Neoniphon sammara
CCATCGCTGATAACGTCAAATCTGTTTGCATGACTACAGAGAGATTAAAATGTTTTCTGACTCATATCTATCTATCTATCTATCTATCTATCTATCTATCTATCAGCTGTATATGTGAGATGGTTTATCAGACACATGAAACTCTGCACCATAATAGAAGATTCAACCTCACAATTCTGTACCAGTTATAAATCATTTTGGCCTGATGAAACTGCTATAAAAGGTCAAAGTTCAGGCACTTCTGTCACACTGGTTGATCCTGTTGTCACAAGACTTGCCATGAAAAGTTAACTTTCCCAACAAATTTGCCTCTTGTGTTTTCAAATGCATTGTTAAATTAGCCAACTGGGGGTGTTGTGAATAAAAAGTCATATTTTTTTGGCTTTGGATGTCCAGTTGTCATGAAAGATGTTATACATGTTGATATGTCATCTTTGGTTGTATTTGTTTCTTATGGGAATGACTTTTCATAGTAAGTATGAAGACTTTCAAGAGTTGTGCTGATAAGGTTTTAGGGCCATTGCATATTACCATGTAGGTGTAATCACGTAAATTGATATAATTAAACAAAGGTCGACCAAAGAGAGAAAAACATGCCATTGTAATTTTTTAGATAAGCAGGAAAAAGCCAAATCAACATCCAGTGATGTCTGAGATGAAAACAAACCTAAGACAGAGAAGTAGAGACTTGTGCATTACAGCCCTGCCCTCTGTTGTCGAATGTAATTACCCTCCAGTTAAGAAAGGAATACAACTTCATGTTAATAAACTCTTCAACAGGTGACTACTATTACCCCTTTGCATAATTCACAAATTATCCATTATCATAATTTCTCCCCTCAGAATAAAGACCTCCAGAGAGCAGAGCAACATGATACAGCAGAGCTCTGTCAGCCTCTAATAGGCATAATAAGCTTGACTGTAATTATTTGTGGCAATCAATTACCCCAGGAAGTCTGCAGTGCTGCCCCTGACTAAAAATCACTATAATATCTTAATGATATTCTTAGAGATTATATTGTGATTGTGGCACTCAGCGGTGAACACCTTGATACAGATAGCCATTTCAACAATTTACAATGAAATTATCATAAATCATGCTGTCCAAAATATACAAGACTTCTAACACAGGTTGAGTCGTGCAAAACAAGACCCATTTATTTTCATACACTCACCGGGGCTGTAGCGTATCCCAGCATGCACTGGGCTGAAGTCACGGAAACGCCCTGGGCAGGTGATCATCACAGGGCTACACACACACAACCACACAAAATACACCTATGGGCAATGTTGAGTAATCAGTTCATGCTTCTAAAATAAAAGTAAATATAAATCATACATGATAGTAACATTGAAGTTCTTTCCATAAGGGGCGTGGCTTTCATTTAGAAATAAATAGAAATTTTTTGAGCAACAAGTTTCACTTCCAGTTTCAGTTCCTAGCTATCCTCCAAACCAGCTTTACTGAAAAGCAGCGCTGAACACAACGGGCACTAAGACAGACCGGCATGTTGGAGGGAGGGGAGTGTGCAGTCAGAGATGCTGAAGAAGTGAGGAGCTCTCACTCTGCCTCAGCTTCCAACGAAAACCTAATGTAACTTGCCGTTTCTGCTGCAGACATCTGTTGAAAACATCAAAGACATTTTTAACATCAAGATCTAAAATGTTTGCTTTTGTGTAAAGTGTTTTTTTTTCTTTTAAGAAAACAGCTTTTGTTTCGGGTTTGTAACAGTAATAATGGTACTGGTGATGGCCTGATGCTAGAGTGACATTTAATCCATAGTGAATTTTGTATTACTGCAACTTGTGTGCTGAGTTTAACAAAAGAATCAAATATACTGGAATTGAATATGTTCATAAATTGTAGAACTTTTTGTTGCATCTCCGATTTGCTCATCAAATCTTTTCACAAAACATTTACAGACAGCTGCTAAATAATGGGGCTAAACAACATTTTAACAAATACGTAGAAAATAGTTCAAACACCAGGTTCAGCAAGCAAATTTTCATTGTTGTTTTTTTGTTTGTTTGTTTGTTTTTGTTTTTTTTACCGGGACATTACATTATTGGTTATAGGTAGACTTACCATGAGCTGTCACATTGTGAAACAACTATTTATGGTCCTGTATAAACCAGCAGTCAGTGTGATTCCAACTTTGTTGTTAAGAAATCATGTTTTGTTCCTGAGTGCCTTGTGAAAAACTTCACTACCTACCAGCTTTAGCAACTTCAATCAGAGAGACTACTTGCCCTTAACAGTGATTAGTTATTGTACTTAGTGAACCAAAGTAACTGATTAGAGAACTTTCAAATTACCCACTTAGACATGACTTTAAAATATGCCTTCTGGTGATGTCCTCACTCTTACTGTATAGAAACCACTGAGTGCACAAGCTACTGTTATGTAAAGAATACAGCAACATCTGAAAAAAGGCAAAGTAATTTTTATTTATTTGGGCACCAATCATATGGTAAACTAGTGACTTCACGATGTTACCCTTGATTGATCATGTTAGGTCTCAAAATAAATAGCAAATGGTGTTCGTACTACAATGATAAGTGTTTTTGATTCATGTTTTCAGTATAATATTGCATAATACTGGCTGTGGTATATCAGCATTGGTCAGGGCCTAATAATGGACTTATTCATTTCTTCAATCAACTCAAAGCTCAAATATTTCCACGTTCTGAAGGTTATTGTTGCGTCCATTCTGAAAGCTACTTCCAATAGCATCATCTTTATTAAATTTAACTCCATAATAGGAAAATAAAAGCAACAAGTTGCGAGTTTGAAAAGTAAGGGATACCAGTAAGGGATAACATAAATTGAAAAAATAACATCTTAAATTATCCATTACCACAAAAAATAGATCTGAGTGCACGCTGAGTCACCCCAACTCTGCTGTCAGACATGATGGACTTTTTTAGAATTGAGAAGAATGTGCAGAGCAAAATCATAGTAAATTACATTACTGTATTAAATTACATTATCCACTCATCTGAGAAGTTTATTGCCCCTTAAAATAAACATATACAGCCTTAACTTTTTCCATACATATAGTTTATATTTTCTGACTCTGACCATTGTTTAAGATGTACTGATGGTTAATTTTGCAAAAAGCTATAGACTTTCTATATTGTGATTTCCTTTTATATACCATGGAGAAATTGAATGGGAAATTTACATCTGGAGGCAAAAAAGGAGCGGACACATTTCAGGCCACAGCTTTTAACTACTGAGTGAGTCATCTTCTCAAGTAGAAGACCTTTGTTTTTTTTACATTACAATGACGCTGCCACACCTGAAACATACAGCGAAGATTTGCCGACTTCTCTCCAACAGCAATCCATTTTTTTAGACATAAACTGACATAATAATCCATCAGAAGACAGCACAATGGATTTGCACTTTGCAGTTTATTAGATTTATCACTTTTTTCCCGCCGTGATGAGTGTCAGCATCAACTTTCCAGTGTCTTGGTGATTATTACTATAGTTTTGTTAAGGAAGTTAGTAACTAAATAATACTCATGGAGTATGACGGGGAAGACCAGGACCAGAGGGAAATCTGCCCGGCTGCTGAAAATAAGCCCAACAGAGAGCTGGAAAAGCTGCTCTCTTTCAAAGTTTACAAGAGGAGGTGGTTTGTCCTGTTTGTGCTCTGCCTGCTGAACTGCTCCAACTCAGCGGTGAGTGAAGTCATGCAGCTTTAGGTCTTATATTGTCAAACAATGACCAATATCAGCAAAATCAAAACTTTGAGAAAGGACGCCATTTATACATTTTTTTTTTACTTATTATAAGACAATGTCTTCATGTATCTTCGACCATTTTGAGGTTTTATCCACACCAGGATTCCCAAACTTTTTTTTTTTCCCTGTCAGGTCAGTTAGAAAAAACACTTCAGAGCTCGACCGATTTCTTTTTTTGGCGGCTGATGCCAATACCAATACTGTATTATACTGAAGCTGATAATTGACATTTTGTGCTGATACTGGATATCTGTAAATTAGACCATTTCCCATATAATTTCATTCACTATGTTCACATATTTCATACACTAGCCCAATATTGTTTTCCTTCTTTCTTTTTCTTTCATTTTTTCCTTTTCTTTCTTTTTTAATGATGTGTATGGTTCCACTGCAAGAGACTTTGATCTCAGCAGAATTTCCCTGCACAATTAAAGGCATATTGGCAAACCAAAATATCAATAAAAACTTCCTACACACGTTATTCAGATTTTGTCCCATGTGAGAGTAGCTTTGTTATTAGTTATGATTCAGTATATTTAGTACTGTCTGCTGCAAGTGTGGAGGGAAATGAGCCATGAAACCTCCAATCCAAACAGTCATCCTTCATGTTGTCGCTGTGTAACTTATACTAAATGAAATATTAGTGAAAATAAGCTATTACTCGTTTTTCTGACTCCTTAAAGGACCCCTGTGGGTCCCTGAACACCAGTTTGGAAACCATTGAAGCACATTATAAATCTAGATTTATATCAGCCTGTAATTCTTAATAATAAATTACTGTCTGTCACACCATTAATCTGTCAAAATTAGACATGATACAAGTTAATAACATATTTATAAGGTGTGTAGTTGAAGCCTGACATCAATTACCACAGTAACACAGGAATATATTTCTCTGAATTTTTTTCTCTGGGATTTTAGATGTAGCCAAATATATTTGTTTGTCAGTCACTCAAATATAAAACCTAAATTTCACTGTATAGACAGGGAGAAATGATGCATGTGAGGCAACTAAATGAGTTTTTAATCATTAATGACATCAGTGGAACAAAATGAAGTAAAACAAGAGAAACAACAGCATCAAAACACACTCAGATTATAATCTATGAGTCATCTGTGTCGGTCCCTCCCTTCCTGCTCGGTCCGAAGACATAAGAGTTCCTCACTTAAGGCCAGTGTGCCTGTGACTGTGCTCCATACGTTATTTGTTATAGGAACTGAGATTGGAAAGCATGTGATCTTAGTCTTGTGCAGTTTAGGCTCTTTGTTTCAGCCTGAGCTTTAGTCCAGTCTGAGCTCTTTGATCTCTGAACTGAAAATGGGAATCTGTAGCTGGTGTGCAGCCCGAGGAGGCTCGAGCTGCATCATTTGTATAGTTACAGTTTAGCTGGGAAAAGATTTCAGGATTTGTCATCAAAAATCATGAATTCTTTATGTTATTCATGTCAAAAATCAGGCCAAGCCACAGGCAATTGATTTTTTGTTGGGGGTATTTCTGCTGTATTGGACATTTGATTAGAAAGTGAAAAAGTCTAGATGAAACAGGAACGACATGTGATTAAGTTCCTGAACTGGATCTGAACCCAGGAGGTCGAAGGTCCATCGACTGTGCCTCAGTCAGACTGACAGCGCTTTCAAATGCAGGTCAAAAGCTCGTACATCTGAAGAGAGAAGCACAAGCTTCCAATTTGAGTGGCGTTTGAGTGCTTTGGTTAGAAATATCACGTAGCCATAGCAGCCAGCATCAAACATGGACGGTGTCAGGACAGTGTTTTTTCAGCAGGGTTAATAATACTACAAATGCTAAATACTGAAAAGTTGCTTTCTGCTTCAGCAGCAGAGTGAAGAGCAGAGACTCTGCTGACGAGGTTGGAAGCAACATGTGTTTATTGTCATGAAACGTCACAACTCGGAAACTCAGGTATCATCGATATTTCCCCCCAACTTTGAGCGTGGTGTTCATGTGCTGGTAACTTGTAAATATGGTAAATATGATACTTCCAACATAAACTCAAAGGCAGAAAGAGCCATGCCAACACCTATTTAAACTGTAGAACTGAAATATGTCTGCTTGGAAAATGTCCTTCCACAACTTTTCCTGGAACCATTCACATGCTCACCTGCATAGAAACTGCAGTCAGCTTTGGTTGTTGTTGCTGCCTGTTTCCAGCAGGACTCAGTACTAGTAGCTGTCATGTTTGGGAAGAATCGCGAGTGAACTTGACCTGATTATGGAGGGACAATTGTATTTAGCTGTAATGTTAAGAAGGCCTGAGACCCCTGAGATCCCTGGACCTTTGCGGTGTTAAACAGTAGACGAGTGTGTCTGCAGTGCAGCCAGAGGCCATGCAGTGCTCCCTCGTGGTTTGCAGAACATGATATTCCCTGTGGATCTTGTCATTGCCAGCGAAGTGCATGTGCCTGCAGGCGAGCGTGCCTGCCTCAGTCATGCAGACCGAGCCCCTCCCTCACCCATTCACAGCTCCCATGGGAGCCGGCCTCTCCAGGGGAGCCATTGTTTCTGCAGGACTGCTGCTCCCAGTCACAAAAGACGCTCAGCTGGCACACGGTCATTCCTGTTTCAGCAAATCACAACTGATGGGCAGCTGAGACAATGAATCTAACAGATGTTAGCGGTGCTATTGAAAGTTTAAGAGCCGTGGTGTGTCATTGATTGTTTGTGTCCTGCAAATTGATTAATTAGGAATTTTGAAGAACTGTAGTATCCTGCAGGTTAGTGCTAACCTTCAGAACTAGTCTTGGCAAGGAAGAAACTAGTGCTGAATTGATTAGTTGATTTATCGATCATCACAGTAGTCATCAACAGTCAGGTTAGTTAATTATAAGAAATCAATCAATAATCGATTAATTGTTTTAGTCATTTACCATGTAAAAATCCCAAACATTCACAGCTTCATTAAGAAGCGAAGATTGTCTTCCTTTTCTCCCTTCATATCATTATAAAATTAATACTTTTTGTTTTTTGGGGGGTGGGGGTGGGGGGGTGTCACTTTGGACTCTGATCACTTCTCATCAGACTTTGTCATTATTCTGGATACTCCACTGACCAAATGATTAAACAGCTAATTGAGAAAAAATAATCGATTGATTAATCGACAGTGAAAATAAAAGCCCTAATATAAACAACACTCAGCCAACCCTGACTATCTGTTGAAACATTACTTCATCTGCTTGGCTCCATCACTGACTCCAATAAGCACATCCAGGGTTGGAAAAAATGCCAAGAATAGCTGCCTGAGCACAAAGCCAAGGACTTTTCATTATGTTCACTCTTCTCACTTTTCTTGGTCTTTCATTTTAAACCAATAAAAATCCATCTCTAAATGGGTTTGCTCACCTTGTCTATTCAGAGGCGGAGGAAACACCACTTCAGCTTCTTCCAATTGACAAGCAGCTTCTCTGCAGTCTATTTTTACCAGGCAACATGTAGGCATGTCTAAATATCCTACACAGTAATAATCAAGATGCATCATCGCTTCAGGTTTCATCCAGATTTTGACTTTTAATGATAGTGTTCCCATCAGGTCAATCAGTGTAAGTTTTTAAACTCCACAAGACATCGCTAAAATGGGACATGGGACAAGTTTTGACAAAACTGAACTAGTTGTGTCACAGATTTCACCTGAACTATCTTGTTTGTCAGACAGATGTGGTCCTGATCCATCATCTCCACCTCTACCCACCAAATTAAAAAAAACAACAACAAATAAAAACAATAGTTACTATAGCATAAAGCCAGGGATTCCCTTCAGATTTGAGACCGAGCCATCATGTCTGTATACAGGACAGAACTGTGGAGTAACAAAAGGGGCAATGTGTAAAAGTGTGCAAGCCTAATGTGGAGCGCTGGCCTCACACACATACACACACACACACACACACACACACAGGACAGTGGTGGCATTGTGTGTCCAAATCAGCTGACAAGCCTGGCTTCAACTTGGCCGCATAAATTAGATTTTCTTGAATGGCCACAAAAGACAGAACTGTACTGTCCTCCGTGTTTAGTTGACAGGTCGCCTCCATTCACCTCCTGAATACACGTCCATCGCCTTTGGACATGCAGATATCCACGCACATGTCTAAGAAGGCCTGGCTCCTGTAAATGTTGGGTTAATCTTTACAACAGGGGACTTGTTCGGGTCAAGTTCAGTGTTATTGACCTTGTTATTGATTCCTTTGTGCTGCAGTGAGATGTTCCTCCAGTTTTATGGATTTATTGTTTTAACCCAAGGCGGTGCATTCAGTTCCCAGCTCTTAAGTTTTCTTCTCACACTGCAAAGACAAACAAGTCAGATGGACTAGAGACGATTTAATGATTCGTTTATTGCACAGATGCACTGATTAGAAATAATGATGCTTCAACTGCATTGATCTGCTTAAAGAAATAAATAGAATCGCTCTGACTTTGGGCTGAATCAGTGTAAAATGCTTTGAATCAAATTATGTAGTGGTGACTTTTAAGAATACAAGAAATTGCAACTTTTTTGTCCGTAATGTTTTTTAGAATAAATATATTTTTTCACATTTTATAAGTAAAAAGATGGCCTTATTTATTATTGCACTGCTTAGCCTTTGTTAGCCCTTTGCATGCTGGGATTCGCTTCAGCCCCTGTAACCCAAATAGAAATAATTGAATAAAGGAAATGCATGAATGTTTTAATGTGATTGGTTACTGTTATGTCACCGCTTCAAACCACCTGGCAAAATGCAGGCAGGGGAAAATGAATGACAAATGCTTTGCCTCCCACTGCAACTGCTGCTGTGATGCCACTGAGCAAGGCTTCACCAGTGGGGCTGATTCTTATGAAAATCAGCACATTTGTTCAGTCAACCCTCCCTGCATCAAACAACAACAAGCAAAACAATCCAATTTCTCCAAAGCCTGTCTTGGAGTTTTATGGAAAAAAAAGCTTTTGCCTTGAAACTCTTAACTGCAAGTAAAAAAAAACTTTATGCTAAGTGCAAAACCAGTCATCACTAATCATATCATTGTCATAATGCATTACAGATTGTATTGTTTATTATTTTATTTCACATGAACTAAACCCACATTTGCATTTCCCTGTTCTGCAGTGCAGCCTCTCTCTGTGTTCATATTGTAAATATTCTCATCACTCCTGCACTGGACTCTGCACTCCTGCACTTCTTCCATCTAATTAGTCTGACCTGTTAAGATACTGGTACAGACAGCATATTCCTCAACAGTTGGGATATTTATTGTCCTTTACTTGGCTGTGTGTTTGCCAAACACTTTCCATCACAGTGTTGTTTCTTCAGGTCGTTCAGTGTAAATGTCCCATTGTAGCCTGAACGGGTCTGAGGGCTATTTATATACAGCAGAGTTATGTGAGAATAGGCTGAATAGGCAGAATCGGCCTGTGACTCATAATAAACTGTGTCTGTGTCACATGAGCTGGGCAAGTCCTGTCGTTTCCTTCTTTATAAACGTGTGTGTGTGTGTGTGTGTGTGTGTGTGTAGGCGATCACATGACAACACTTACAGCCATAAACCCATGCTGCTGTTTTGATTCTGAAGCCAGGATTAGGCTATAACGATTCTCAGATTACTGGAATTAAATGACAAATTTTTAATCTTTTTCAGCAGTTCTCTGACACACAGCCTCACATTTTCACACCTGGGAGCCACAGTTTCCTAGTACTGGACACTAAGCAGATTCACTGGAGAAACTGATGTGTTTTGACAGTAGTTGTTTCTCAGTGATAAATCCACACATGAACAGTTTGTAATGTAAAATCTTTAGGTCTTATATTGGGCTATTATCACATATTTACTGTTTATAATCACTGGGAATCTGGAGGCTAAAGGATAAAAAATAGTGCAAGAATGCATTTATCCTTTTATTTATGGATTACAGTATACATTTTCCATTATATATTGTAATTAAGAATGAGTTAGCTATACACACATTGCAGTGTGCTGCCTGATGTGCAGCTAGAATGCCTGACACTGATATAAATCAGTTCAATATAAATAAATCAGTCACTCTGCATCTCTTCTACAAACAAGCTGACAGCACTGTGCAAAGGAAAAACAGCATCCGTTTCCTGCAGAAAAAAAATAAAATAAATAAATTTTGCCATTTGTTTTTCATATTGACATTTTCATGATGTAGAGTTCAAGCCAAACTGTTACACTGCAGCTTTAGAGAAGGTCATCCATACTCTGATCTCATCTCCTTTCAGCTGCTGCTGTTTCTGCCTCAGTCTGACATCAAAACATCTTCAGCTCCTTCAGAAAACAGCAGCTGAACTTCCACCAAATAAAGAGGCCATATATCGCAAATTTTAACATCTTTACACGTTACATTACCAGTTAGATTTGGAATTGATTTTAAAATTTTTGCTGATCACTGATGTCTTAGCTACATTGCAGACCTTTGAGTCATCTAAATGGGAGATGATGCAACTGATGCAGCAGCTTGCTGATTCATCTTTTAAATCACACAGCTGCAGACTTGCTTTAAAGTAATACTTTTCAATTTGCCCACTTCTCCTTAAGTTAACAACTTTTTTATTTTTAATTTTCCTGATTTTTGTTTCCTTTTTTCAGTTCTTGAAAAGCTTATGTGTTGGACTTAAACATTTTCCAGGATACCAGTCATACTGTAAATTACACACTTTGTGTCTTTGGAAAGAATGTGAACCTTCTGCCTATTTTTTGTCCTTGAAAGCTTCCATTCAAAAATGATCAGTATAATTTTTTTTTTAAATAGATACCTGACATTTATGTCTCAGTCCCTAAGAAATACCACAGTTTAACATTTCTGCAAAACAAAGACCTCAAGATTGACAATAACCTCAGCAATATTACACTGAGTGATATTAGTATTAAAAGTCATTTTGTAGCTGTTAAATTTTGAAACCTTCATTTTGGCGTGAAACTCTTCCCTTGCTCCCCCAGCTATGGCTGACCTTTGCACCAGTAGCGGACCAGTCTGCCCAGTACCTGAATGCCAGTCTGGAGCAAATCAACTGGCTGTCTCTGGTCTACATGGTGGTGGCCATCCCGCTCAGCTTCGGCACCACCTGGATGCTGGACACCCTCGGCCTGCGGATCACGGTACCAAGCACACGCCAAAAACTGAGGGCTCATCAGAGGATCAAATTTTAAAAAATCTTGTGAATTACCTCCATGATGTTTAATCTGTCATGATATTTAACCCCCTGCTGTCTTGACGCTGCAGCTGATTGTGGGCTCCTGGCTGAACATGTTTGGGGCGTTGCTGCGTTTCGTGGGGTCGCTGCATAGCGTGGGATTCACTGTCTTCTACCCGTTTGTGATGGTGGGTCAGACCCTCTGCGCCCTCGCCCAGCCACTCATCATCTTCACCCCCACCAAGCTGGCAGCGCTCTGGTTCCCTGAGCACCAGCGCGCCACAGCTAACACCATCGCCTCTATGTGTGAGTGATCTGTTGTTTATGATTAAGAGCTAGGTGGGAATTTAGCACCCATTTTTCTGTAAAACATGTTCTGCAATACATCAGTTCACTTCTCAAACCTGAAACCAGTGTTGATCTTACTTTTAACTGCAACAATGCCATCACTTTGGGTGTCAACTTTTTACAATGGAATATGGTCTTATTGCATTTTTTGATCAGTGCTTGTGCCGCAAGTTGCCGTTGGGCCATTTTTAGTGCACATAATAAATTAAGTAGAAACTAGGTCAATTTCCTCTTGTGCCATAAAGTGTGGACGAGCTCTGCTTACACTTCTGCATGCTGGCAAAACCTCATGTCTACACATTGAAATCATAATGATAATTTAACTCTGAGAGTGCAAAAAACAACACTATCCCAGTGTTTATATACATGTCCACACCCATCAGTTAACTTAATGTTTTAGTTTTGAACAGCTGATTCAGAGCAATTTCAGCTCTATGAAAAGGCAAAAAACTGCATAATCAACACTGATCAACTCCAAATTATTGTGACTGAAAAAATCAACATTGATTAAAACTAGAAAATAAGCCGTGGATGCAGCCATACTCCTGGAATCAGACAGTCATGGGTCCAGAAATGAGAAAAAGAGTAAAACAGGCTACGATATAATTTCATTATGTACAGGCCTTAAAAACACAGCAGCACTGTCTTGGCATCATGTAGCAGAAAGCCGAGCAAACTCCAGTGAATTTTAAAAAGCCGATGATTCATACATCACTGCTTGTAAATTTACATTTTGCACATTTTAGGCATTTAGCTGACACTTATATCCTGAGCGACTTGCTTGAATGCAGCATTAGAATAAGCTTGACTTGTTCAGGTGTTACAAGAAACTAATAGTGAGGAGGTCAGTGGTCAGAGCCGCAGTGCCATGACAATATTCCTTTGACCACAGAATGATTTTACAGGAGGGAAGTGTTGGGGAAAAGAAATGAAAATAAGAGCTAAGGAAAGAGCTGGAGGGGATTTTTACACTTCAAGATAAGAGCGTATTAGAGCCAGGCGAGGAGGAAGGTTTGGGAGAGCGGATTTAATTCACCGGGGAGCGCGTGATGTGACTTTTCAGCTTTTTTATGCCATCACCAGAGCTTCAAGACATGAGCTGGAACAGGGAACAGAAAGTAAAGACCACACAGGTTTTTAATATGAGACAGAAACAAGACCGACAGTGTTTCTGACAGAGGAAAAAAATCTCAGTTACACTTCTCTTTTTTCCCTCTCAGCCAATCCTCTGGGTGTCCTGCTCGCCAACATCGTCTCTCCCAAGGTCGCTGTGACATACAACCAAATCCCCATCCTGGTGAGTCGACCTAATCATTATAATAAATGTCAACGTGATGCTGACACTTTTTTTTATTCCCATCATGAAAGCGGGCAGTGGCAGGCTAAAGGTTAAAAAAGTAAGCTTGTGACCTCAAGTTTCCCAGTTTGAATCCCAAGACAAATTGGAAAATCTGGGTGGTAGA
>OMKZ01027268.1:20075-31041 GCA_900302535.1 Neoniphon sammara
AGTTCACCCAAAATTAAAAAAAAGAAAAAAGAAATAAAATCACTTTCTCCCAATGCAGTCTATCCATCTAAATGGTTTCTGTGTGATTTGGCGAGGTTTCCAGTCTGTCTTCCTTCACTCCAATACAATAGGGCTGGATGGGGATTGTTTTGTTTTGTGGGGCTCAAACTGCCAAAAATTTACATGTGAAAAATTCAACAGCAGCAGCTCTTTCCAAAAACAATAACACGGACACCCGAAATAATCCACAGCCCTCAGGAGGGAAGAGTTTCATTGGGAACATTTGCTGTCAAACATAAAGCAAACTCTGTCTATCAGCCCACAACAAGTACAAATTAGAGGTGGACAGATGCAGTTTGCTGGTGTTCTTAGGCAGGAAATAGTTCCCAGCGAAACTCTTCGCCACCAAGAGCTGCTGATTATGCTGGGTATCTGTGTCATTGTTTTTGGAAAGAGTCACAGTCACTTCTATACCAAATTCAGGGACTTTTCAGTTACTTTCAAGGTTTAAGTTACTTTTTTTTGGTTAAATTCCTGGACTCAAAACTGGAAAGTTTTGGGGTAAGCCCAAAACTTTCCCTGCCATGTGTGAAACGTAGGGATCATGGAAGCCTCAATCGTTATGCATGATCTTGTTAAGTTCAGAACTTGAGATAATTTTTTTATTTAAAAACTGTTACCGTAACAACACAAATCTTGGTTACAGGGTTCACCTCAGGATGTTAACTGCTCATCCTAGGATGGAGATGAATTTGGGTGTTATATTTTAATCAGAGCTCAACATTAACAGTTTGTCTGCGATGTCCAGGACACACTGAATTTTTGTGGAGCAAGCGCTAAATAAATTTACTCGCTTGATCAAACAATTTAGTGTTTACAAGAGAAAAAATATCACATGGGAAAGCTGCTAATCAGTGCTGTCACAAAGCAAAAAACGATTATGAAAGATATCAGCATTTGTTGAAAGCACTACAAGTTTTGTCCATTGATCCGGAGTCACATGCTGTGACCCAACTTAAGTTAATTTAGAGGTAATTGAGGAAGAGGAAGTTAATTTAGAGGTAATTGTTTCTCTGCACAAGTTTTTCATTTGAGCAACTTGTCAATAGGACAGGTACCCGAAAATTACATATGTCAAGATCTGTTAATAAATTGAAAAAATCAAATACTTTCAAGGCCATCCACTGTTTTTTCAAAACTTTCAGGGTCTTCTTTTATTCTCATTAAATACAAGTCCCACAGAAGAAGTAGAAGACGGGTTGTACTGTTCAGCTCCCAGGTGTGAGTGTGTGTAACTGTATGGAAACCTTCCTTGGTTTACAAAAAAGGAAATTAAACTTAAAATGTGGTTAGAGGAGGCCAGCTATCCCAAAACCTTTTGGCCCAGAACTAGAAGATAACCAGCAGCAGGAGCCACAGGGCATTGTGGGATTGCAGCTGCAGTGGCCGCATTCTGTTTAATCTATAGCTCTGGCAACCTCACCTGCTAATTGTGATAAATTGTCTTTGATTTAAAGTGCTAACATCCATTTATCACTACATTATGTGTGTTTTCCCTCTCCACTAGCTGCTTGTCTATGCGATCCCAGCAGCCGTCATCTGTTTCCTAGCAACAGTGGGGATACGGAGCAGCGCCCCCCCTACTCCGCCCTCAGCCAGTGCCGAGTCCTCGGGCTCTGAACCTTTCCTACAGGGGATTAAACTGGTAAGGACTGACAGAGTGACAGGCAGGCAGCAGTATAATACAGTCTGTCACAGGCTGAGACCCTCGCACAGGAAATCAAACAGGTGAGACCGACAGGCAGATCGACGGCGATAAAGAAACTGACTCTTTCTGAGGCCGTCAACTCGGAGTCAAGTTTGAAGCTGCACAAGGAAAGATTTCTACATAAAAATCCGGCCGTGGTGGCTGCAGCAGAGGAGAATGTCCCGTCCTCGCTAATTGACACCCCAGAGATTTGCTGCAATGGCCCAAATTAAATTCAGTTGTCGGTGTGGACGTTGGCAGGAAATAATTTAAGTGCACAGGAAGGGACAAATTGAAACTTGAGCGTTAAATGCAAGTGTCTCTGGAGCGATCCGTCCAGAGAAAGCCAAACCGCTTCAGCAGCTCCATCCCTGCAAGACACTAAGACAAGATCCAAGACCGGCTCCCATGTGGAGACCCCACACATGAAGACGATCCTCACCGACTCCCACTTTTCTATTGGCTGAAGCGGACACGATGCACAAGTTCATGAGCTCAGCACACCACACATCTCCGGACTTTCTGTCTCCACCAAACGTCACAAAATAGAGAGAACAAATTCTAGCCTCAAGCCACAACAACACCAACAAGACAGGAATAGAGGGTCAAAATTAGATTTGTAATCTAATACAAAAACAGTAAAACCTTGTTCAAAAAAACAGCGTTACCACAGTCCAAATTTAAAAGCTCCTGTTAAATTCCCCTTAATTTCCGGTTTTAGCATTCCTCAGGCTCTATTTCCTCATGAGATCCTTAAACATCTGACTTGACTTTGATCTAGTCAGAGAGAGAATCGTACAAAACAACAAGGCCAACAAGGCAGTATTTTTACACATGAAGCAACTGGCCAGACTGAGAAAACTAAGAAGACTAAAGAAGCAGAAAACAGTGACTATGCACAACAACAGCGCTGGTTCAAATTAACTTATGGCACAAATACTGAGAGGGAACGCGTGCTTTCAAGCTTATGGCACTAAGTGTATAAAAGCAAAGACAAAAGGCTGGTGCTGATGCAGAGTCTCTTAGAGGAATCAGTTGCGTCTCTTCAGGAATCCAGGATCCAGTGGTCTGTAACTCAGCACAGGGAACTTTTACAGAACTAGAAATATCAATTAACTGCATTCCTCCTGAAAATCACCCTCCTTCAGCCTGACTGATCTGGACAGCAGGTCCAAGAGGTGATGCATTCAGGGACCCATGGACAGAAAGTGGGGCGTTCATGGCTTTATGTGTCACACCTTTCTGCAGGTGGGTTTACCTCCATTTAGTACAGGAGAGAGGGGCCCATCAGATGAGCCGACAAAAATCAAACATGTTTGATCCAAACTGGAGCGGCTCCAGCTGGCTCCAAGTGGCCCCGAGTGGATCGGCTCTACTCTGCAACCTCCTCACGCTACAATATTATTGTGGCTGATTTGCAGCTTGGCTCTCGGCCTTCAACCAAGAACACCCACAACTTCTGCTGAGACTGAAATCAGCCCTGAGAAAAAAAAAAAGTCTGTTTAATCATTTTTAAAACATACAGAAAATAAGGCACATAAGGCACTGACTAAATGTTTTCGGCCCGTCCAGGTTTTGTCGGTTTGATCTTGTCAACTGAGTTTGATCCTATTTGAAATTCAACTAAACAGACACTGTAGATCCCTTTTATTTAACCAGGGAAAGGCAAGTTGAGAATAGAACCCCCTTTTGCAATTGAACCATGAATATGAACAATATAAATGATATAGAGCACAGCAAAGAAATTACATATATACATACTCTAAAAGACATAAATGAGGATCACACAGCAAACATCCTGAGTGCAGTGCAAGATCCTCAATGAAATCCTTCAAACAAAAAAAGTTCAGTTACAGTACAGGCAAAGTACAGAGTTTCCTTGTTGCAGCTGACAATGGAAGATCTACCAGATAATGTAATAAAAATACCCGTCTAAATGGGTTGAAAATGTAATAAAATAATTTAAAACTCGTGGCTGCAGAAAGGCAGGTCAGAAACCAAGAGGGTGACGTCACAACGGCCACGTCCACTTATTTTATACAGTTTATTGGTCAGAGAGGAACTGAGAAAGAAATGCATAAAGGGGATGTCCAAGAAGACTGATTTTAGATAGTTTGCACCAAAGTCAGGCAGGAGACAACCAACCCCGTGTTCTGCGAAAGTGAAAAGTCTCTTTAAAGTAACGTCAAAAAGGCCTGCAGATATTTTGTGATTCTGGGCTAATCGCGGGCACCTGGCGGAGAAAACATCCCCGTTTGGCAATGTGACAACCCAAATCCCATTAACCAAGACGACTCAACCTGCAGGCTGCGATGGAACGTTTCCCCCATTTTTCATTCACACCCCGGTTACATATTAATACATTTTCATGGCGTTTCCCTCCCAGCCTGCGGGAGGTCACAGGGAGGTCGTGTGCTTGTTCTGCTCTAAAAACACACACAAAAAAGCTGCTTTTCAAGTTCAAAACAGATGTATGTGACTTGCCTGTGGCCAAATACATAAATTGTGGGTGCAACCTCAACATTACTGAGCAAATCCATGTTTGCTTAAGCTTTATTGCAGGAAAATTGCCTTGGCGTGCATGCCACTTTTCAGTCGCACACTCTGAACCAGTAGCTGCTTCTGTTTTGATTGCTTATATTTATATCTTCTTTTTGCACTTATGCTCTATTTTTCTCTCTGCTGAATGTCGTTACGCTTGCTGCTGCAACAACCTAATTATCCCACAAAGATCAGTAAAGTTTCATCTCACCTCATGAAGCCCTGTGTGTGTCTGTCTGTGTCCTGTTCCCTGTGCAGTTACTGAAGAACAAGGCCTATCTCATCCTGCTGCTGTGCTTTGGCGCCGGCATCGCGGTCTTCACCTGCTTCTCCACCCTGCTGGAGCAGATCCTGTGTGTGCGAGGTTACACCAATGTGAGTGCATTCAAAGTCATTGTGTGCCGTTGGGAAATGACCTTAAATGTGCAGTAAGTCTATTAAGGGTATCCTTCCATTCATTTTCACAAGTACATACTGGCTTTATGCACCCACATTTTCATTATTCCATCTTCTCCATTTTTGATTTTGGCCAATCACACTAAGGGGCGACTACATGTAAACTGTGAACAGCGCTGAATGTGTTAGACAGATGCTTGCAAATGAGGAGCCACTTCTTGCAGACTAGGGGTGGTTTGCCTTTTTAGCTTGAAAAAAATGACCTCACTCAGAAATTCACTGAGAAATGAATGAAAACTCGGAAATGAATGTGTTGGACAGATGCTTGCAAATGAGGAACCACTAGCATATCAAAGCTGACACTAGAGAATAAAAAGCAGTGGCTTCAAAAAAACTTAACATGCAAGAACTGTGGCGAAAAAAAAATCACAGTTCACACATGAAGGTTACAGTTCACTGAACCACGGACTGCTAAACCAGTTTTTGTTTTCAGCACAGAATCATTACATTTCTATTGCAGACTGTTGCCCATTTGAGTTGATTGAAAAAATGGTGTCAGGTGTCAAACTAGTCAAACCTTGTGGACTGCCCAGTGTGTGGAGTCAAAGTCAGACACAGTCCGCTGCACAGCGACGCTGCATCCAAACACAGCAGTCTGATGTCTGCCCGTCAAACAGCCAAGCTCAAATTCTCCTCTTGGGATTTGTGCTGGTAATCAGCTTGGTGTGATGTAACACTGACTGTCTGCCGTGTTTGGTCGTCTCCTCGAAGAAATGGATTAATGAATGAAAAGATGAATGAGTGGGTGGATGGAGGGATGAAAGGAGCCATAAATAAATGAATATTCATTCACTCATTGTCCTGAGTGTCCTGCCTGTACAGGCCTGATCCTGTTTCTGTGAAACTTTCTGGGTCTCAGAGATTCTCATGAATTTGCACTTGGACGTTCGTTCATTCTCAGAATATCATCTTTGATAAATGGACAAAGTGACTGATTTCCTTTGTAGTGTCTTTTCATCACAGTTATTAAAACTCCTGTGAAATCATGCTCGTTTACATGTTCAGATATACAAAAACCTAAAAAAACATTGCATTTTTATATATTGTATACTGACTGAAAAAGAAAAAGTGCATTAGCATTTGATTTGATTGCATAATAAATTTGGTTAAAAAAGTGACATCCACCAATTAGAACAGCAGAGGTGATGCATTTTATAGAAATGTCAATAACTTAGGTGAATTAATTCCTGGAATGATAAAACAGTATCACTTTTACAGATTGGATCTTCTATATTTTATAGACATATTGCCTAGTGATCTTCAGGTAAAGAATAAACTCCCTGGTCTTTTTGTTCTGGCAGGACTTTGCTGGTTTGTGCGGCGCTCTGTTCATCGTGTTCGGGGTCGTCGGCGCCGGCTTCCTCGGCCTCTATGTCGACAAGACCAAGAAGTTCATCGAAGCCATCAAAATCAACATGTGCTTCACCGCGCTGGCGTGCATCGCCTTTTCAGTGGTGAGAAAACAGCACCAGGGTCTGTTTAAGTTTATTTTGTAACACTGAGCCGATTAGTATTTATTTTTTTACTTGAAGGACAGTGGGAAAACTTCTCCTCTACATTTTGTCAGGATTTGATCGTATGCTGCCTACCTTCACATGCTGCAGGAAGGCATTTTTCAAATATGTTGCTCCATCAAATGTGTTTAAACAGTCTTGATTTTAGCCCTCACCCAACCATGACCTTAACCAGGTGGGTGTATCCTGCCCAGAACTCTGGTGGGATTCATAATAATGCTTCCTGAATAAACCTGATAGAGGCCACACGGTCCACATCCCTGAGCATCAAATTTGGACGCCAAACGCTGCTTTCAGCGTCTAGCCTCTGACGCCCAGGGCTGCAGGCGGCTGAATTTGACGAGTCGGGAATGAGATCATATTCATTATCTTGTGCTTTTGAAAGTAAAATACCTACCAACAAACTGGGATCTGATCCAAGACCAGCAAGAGTATCTGGGCTTCCAGAGGAGGAGGGCTGAACAGCTGTGTGTGGCCTATTATCTGGGGTCTATTTACCAAGAAATCACATAAGTTTCCATGGATACAGTCAAAAGCAAGAAGAGCTGCACATTACATGGTGCTGAAACCACCTTCAACGTGTCATTTGTATTCATATGCTTTTGTCCTGTATGAAAAAAACAAAACAAACAAAACCTTAGAAATAGTGTAAAAAGCCGATTGATTTTTTCCCATCGATGCTGATGTATTTTTGATGTGTTACATTGCATTCTGACTTGTCTGGCCTTGTCCTGCAGTCACAGTCCATTTCCTTCGTTTAGGAGACACATCATGATAATAATGTTAACTGACAGCAAAGGCAGACTGTTACATGCAGAGGCGCTTACAGGTGCATCAGCGCTGTTAAAAAGATAATAACCTGCACTGCACCGTGAGCTGAATCATCTGTGTTCGTTAACTCAAGGCTGATAGAAGGGCCGGATGGAGAGCCGAACACAAGAACAACCAACGGCAGAATCTCAGCTCTCCTTCTGTGATTTTTTTTTTTGCTGAGCATTTCATTGACATTTTCAATTACAGCATAAAAACAAGACTAAATTGGATCTATGAGGTTACCTAGAGGACATTCACAGTATCAACAAAGACAGATTGTGCACTTAACTTACATTCCTTCCACATATTGCCATCCCTGTCATTACTCTGTATGGAGCTATAAAAACAAATTCTACAAAGCCGATGAGGGGAATGATGGAAATGTAAAATATTAAAGACGATTCAGCTCAGATCTACACGCCGCTGCAGATAAATTATTTCATCTTGTCTCTCATCTTTGCTGCTAAGCGTTTATCACTGAGATCACCTGCCACTCAAACAGTGTGGGCGGGACTTGGATTTCCTGTTGATGCAGTTGAGTTTCTCTTTTCTTTGTCTGTTCAGTCATGGTGGCTATCGCTGCTCATGCTAACCGCCCAGTTCTTCCTCTTCCAAACAACTTCAACTTCTTTCAATTGACAACAGTGAATAGCAAACTGACATTTATTTATATGATTTAGAATAATAATAGCGCTTTTGATAGTTATAAAAGATAATTATAAAAGTGTGGACTTGAGGCTGTTTACCTTTAAATGACTTGGTATTGTGAATAAAGGGCTACAAAAGGGTATAAAAGAGTACATGTGCTTCCAAAAACAGAAATACCACTTGTTCCCAAATCCTCTCTGGAATAATAAGCACATTGTTTGTTCTCAGTTTGCTCCAAAGTCTCCCTCCTGCCCTGCTCACACGGCGGTCTCTCCTGTATCTGCTCTGCTCCTGCAGGTCTCTCAGATGCGTCAGCAGACCATCGCCGTGGCCGCCGTCTGCTCTCTCTTCGGCTTTTTCGGTTTCTCCATCTACCCCGTGGCCATGGAGCTGTCTGTGGAATGCTCTTATCCGGTTGGAGAGGCCACATCAGCCGGGCTCATCTTCATATCGGGGTACAACTGTCTCAGCACGATACACACAGAATATAAAATACTATGATCAGCTGTTTTTTTTTCCCATTCATTTCTAGGTAGGAAGTCAGAATTTTCAGGTTGTCTCATTCAGTTAGGACACCTTGTTTTGGACGATTTTCAGGACGCATGTGTAGGTTTCTTTAGGTGAAATATGAAATCCTGCAGCACCATGCAGCATCACTACACCAGCAAAGAAGAATGAAAATTCCCAAAATAGGCTTAAATTACTTGCAAGTGGAACTGCCTGCCATGATAAAAAGTTTTCCAAAACAAACCTACAGCTTTAAAAAATTAAATATCAACCAAAAAAAGCAAAACTTCACAGTCCAACCCTATGGCACGGTACAATATCGAGGCTACAATAACCTTTAGAAACGGTTCTCTGTTGATATCAGAAAGATGTTGAAGTTCCAGTTTCACAAAACAATACAGGTAACAGTGATGGTCGACTACAGATGTCTCATCTTTCATTTTGGTCCTCTGTATAAAGAGGTGTTCAGTGTCAGTGCAGCCTGTTGTGTCAACATATTATATTTAATATCAAAATATCAGCTCAGTTGAGTTTGCACGTTTGCATGGATCATTTTAGCCTTCTGTTTCATGACTGAGGGCAGACTCCTGCTTTCAGAAAACAGACTGAACACATAAAAGCTTTCCAGATCTTTGCACAGACATTGCCCAAATAAATTACTTTCACATTTTAACAGTAACAATAAAACTAACTTTCATTTGAAAAATAATAGACGTCACACTACTTGCCAGTGTCATTTATTATTGATGATTTATGGTCTTTCCCAGGCAGGTTCAGTCTATTCTCTGCATAATGCTCGTCCAGATGTTGACCAGACAGCTGGCTGACTCGCCTTTCTCCACCTGCTCAGCTGGAGGAGACGCAGCCCTGAGCTGGAGGGGTACGTCACATGACACAACACACACTTACACTACCATGTACAAACTACACCTCTCTTAAACTGCGTCCATGTGCACACTGCAGGGAATCAAACCCTTAACCCTGGCACTGGAGTGTCTTGCTTTAACCTTTCAGCCCTTCATCTTAACACTTGTGCCCAGGGAGCACAGGACTCACCAACATTAGATCTTTTTCATCTCTCATCTCTTTGGTTTCTTTGGTATAAAGCCTCACAGAGCAGTCAGGCTGCTAAACATGAGTGTGCTCAGTGCAGTTTCCTGACATCAAATAACACGATTTCTGGGTATTGAAATGCAAACTCTGGTAAAGTGCACAATGCAGTTTCACAAGTTTGCAGCTCCAGGAGTTTACACCGTTTTGCTGCAAATGTGTCGCTTTTTTCCCTCCCAAAATATACATTTTAGGAGTTTTTAATTTGATATTTTCAAAATCAGTATTTATTATTTTGAATTTCTGTTACTTCTTCACTGCAGGAAGTGCTGCTCTATCCTCCACCCTCCACACACACACACATGCACATACATTTGGCATATGCTTGTGCAGTGTTTTTCAGTTGCTGAGTGTGTGTGTGTGTGTGTGTGTGTTTGTGTCTCCCCTGCAGTGTCCATGCTGGTGATGGCAGGCCTGTGCACTGCGTTCAGCTGCGGCTTCGTTATTTTCTTCAACACGAGGTACAGGCGACTGGAGGCCGAGGCTCAAGCCACCTGTGGGACCAAACAAAGCAACGGCTCGGCCGCCAGCGAAGGTTCGCCCACTGTGGAGACGTAAACCTCCTGAGAGCGAGGAGAAGAACGGAGAGCGGGAATGAGTTGTGGGTGCGAACAAAACCTCCAGTCTGTTTTCTTTGGTTTGAACTACAGCGGAAAAGTTTACATGGTTGCATTTAACTGTTTGGTTGGTTTATGTTCAGACTGCACAATTAAAAGTGAACCAGGGCTTGTCAACAAGTCACATGACTCACAAGCAGCTTGGTTATTGGACAGAGTTTTTGGTGACCTGTCAGTCCACCTCATACTGATTTTAGCTGCAAAATAAATCCAGTCCTTGAAACTTAGAGGGCTTCTGAGTTCAAAGGGCATTATTCTCACCCGACCAAGCAAACCAAACTACAGGAGTAAACGCTACAGAGTTTGAATAATCTGCTCCAAAGATGTTAGAAATGCAACTTTAAAGTATCTGTGGAAGTTTGAAGTTTAAGTTCCTGATGGGCCAGTGGAATTCCTCTCAGTGCAGAGGAAAAAAAAAACATTTACAACTTCAGTACAGCGATGAACCTAATGCAAAAGTCAAGAGAAAGTGCAATATACACATGAAATATACGGTACATTAAAGGACCAAAATAGCAGTGGATGTTATGAAACAAGGTGCTGCCTTTGGAAAGAAGAAAAAAGAAGATTCTGGGGGGCACAGAGGGAAGAGAAGCTTCCCTGACTGACTCGGCCCTGGAGGAGGTCTTTTTGAAAAGATCAAAAATAAAAAACAAAACGGGGATGCTGAAAGGAGACGGAGGCTGACGCTGTCTTCAATTCCAGGCTGGAAGCTGCGGAAATTCCCAGCTGGCCGGTGGTAATTACAGCCTGAGTGTGTCTCGCCGTCCAGAAGAACCAGGAGAGAAACGTGAACGCCTTTGTAAAAATCCTCCTCCCCTCACGGCAGCTGGAGTCACGTCAGCGACAGCTGGCAGCATCAGGTAGCTGGGTACCGTAGGATGGCTGCATCTGCACATTTCATATGATTTTCCTTTGATAGACTGAAGCTCATGCAACGCTGAAAAATGGCAAAACAGCGTGAGTGACTTGGAATCAGATAACGGAGGCAGACAGGCCTAAAGAAGTAGGGG
>OMKZ01027268.1:31106-53672 GCA_900302535.1 Neoniphon sammara
GGGGGGGTTACTTCCTCTGCCTTTGTCTCCTTTTCTTCAGGTATTTGAAGTCACAGGATATGGTTGGAAATGTGCAGATACTCCTTGTATGCAAATCACTCAGATGACAGTTGATGATTCCATTTCAGCTTTCCAGATGGTGATTTTTAAAAACCTCACTTGAACCTCTGAACGTCGGAGCGCCGTGTGAATTCATAACGAGGCAGAGGAGCTCGTGCGCTTTGATGTGATGATTCATGTTCGCGTGCTGCAGCAAAGCGGTCGGTCTGTCGGCGGTGCTGCAATTGTGTCACATAACAGGAAGGTCACAGGTTCAATTTCCATCAGCGGCGACGTCTTCTTCAAGTGTCCTTGAGCAAAACAGAAGGTTTTTATCTCCTGGCTTGTTGTAAGTCACTCTGGATGAGGAGACTCGAGCGGCTCCTCTACTTGAAGCGCATCAGTTGTTCTTTGAAAGATTTCCGAGTGTTTTTGTGTCTAAAGTGGCTGAATAATGAAATGAAAAGAAACAACCTCTGTGGACTGTGTGCCAGATTAGAAAAATGAACATTACATGCCCGAGTAGAAACGAGAAAACAAAGGCTTCCCTCATGTTAAGAAGTTGCAGTCTTTGAGGAGAGAGAGAGGCTATAAACTGTCTGAATAAGGGCCAATGAATATTTTTCTAGGTCTGCAGCTATTATTATTGGTAGTTAATCTATTGATCGTGATCACAGTCCAAAGTGACGTCTTCCAATTGTTTGGTTTAAAAAATCTCAACATTTGTGAAGCTGAAAGCAGCAAATGTTTGTTTTTACTTGATGAATTTTGATATAATGATCATTTTCTCAATCATCACCGAATTGTTTGTTTTCTGCATCAGTACATTCCTGTGTCTGTCGGTTCTTTCATACATTATAGTACATTTTATACGTTTTTTTTTTACAGTTTTAAATTCATTGATCAGCATCAACACACACTACCATGTTACCACTGCTACTAACACGATTCATACGTCGAACTCAGAATATTTTATATCTACGGCAGTTTATCTGCACAACAAAACTCACTGATCGAAGTCTGCAGCTCAAGGGCAGGTCTTCTCAAATCAATAATATTTCTTTCATTTAAACAAGTTTAGAAATAAACAGAGTTGGTTTTAATGTCTGACCGCTGCTTTGACATACAGGAGCTGCTCAGTATCACACGGTTTTATTTTTGCATCATCCTGTTTAAAATGAAAATACTTTCTCACATTCCATGAGTGATAGTGACTTTAGTGATAGTGATGAATGTTTTTTTTTATTCTCTAGCTTTACAAAATACATTTTTAACTTTGTTCCTACAGTAAGGAATTTAAAAATATATAGTTAGCTGGTAATATAGTGTGAGTGTGTCCAATGGACAAAAGGTTTCCTGCACTGATTATCTGTTTTAAACAATAACTGCATTCCCAGTCTGATCTGCCCCCCCCCTAAAATGCGGAGGGCTTCCAAACAGAAAGCGTGGAAACTCTGTTACAGGTCTGGAATCATCACTGCACTTTTTATTGATAAAGAAAAAACTCAGATCTCAACACTGTTACCTGTCATCAGTCTGATGTTGAAGGCTTTCAGAAGTTATTTTGTGATGAAGTGTTGTTACCTTTTGGATGTAGCCATTTTTCCTCAAGCCTGCTTGTTTCTGTCTGCTTCAGTTAGTGATATCCTCCATTTCCCAGAATGCCTTTCAGGCTTGTACTTGTTGCTTTTCAATCAAAAGTCACAATGAAATGAATTTGTGAGCTCATTTTCCATACATCAGTTCAACAGCAAATCCAAAGAAACATTTTTATATCAGAATCCCATTACTTATACTTCCTGGAAAACAGTTACCTCAATTACCTCATGGTGTACCATGGAAGAAAAATAAAAACACTTCTGATTGATCCCTCCCTGTGTCAAGTCCCACCTCAACATCCCTGGAACAGAAACTCTGTCGAATTAAAGAACCTGGATGCTCTAAAAAAGCTGTTTCATTGTGACTTTTAAGTGTGTTTTAGGATTTATTTTCTTTGAATGTTGTAACAAAGACCACTATGAAGGGTGCACTTTATGAATATCACACATCTGAACCTCCTGTTTCCTCCATAAAACAAACTGACCAGATGAATCCGGCTCTGCTCCCTGACTGACTTCACCTGTTAAAGCAGGGCATCTGCAGGTTCAATAAGGACAAATTTAAGATTCCTTAAGTCAAATTTAAGATTCCTTAAGTCCTTACTATGTGGAATAGAACTTTAAATCAATTCAAAATCAAATAAAAGCTATGAAAACCAGACTGTTTCCTATTTCAGACTGCTATTGAAAGTTTGGAAAATATAAATGGAAATTGTTATATAAAATGTGGGGGAAAAAAAATGCCCATATTGTACTGCTAACACTGTTCTATATTTCTATACGTATGAACATGCAGTACAAAGAAATCTGTTACTGCATGGTGAAAAAAAGAAGACCTCTAATTACAGTTTTGAAGACATCTGAGTGTTTTTTAAGGTCTTAAATTTGGATGATTTTGTTAAGACTCTCAAACTGTTTAAGGCGTGCAGACATTCTGTAAATCCTCCTCAGTCATGAAGTGACGGATTTATAATCCTCGTACAGGTAAAACATCTGTGCAATAAACGGGAGCAGCTCAGTACGTACAAGTTGGTCCTCAGTTTTGTTTGTTCTTTTCTTTACACTGAGTATAGATGGAAACACACATTGGATGTTTGAGCGGCAAGTTTGTATGTTTTCTTTGATGTGCAATGAGAATTTTAAAGCTGATTTTTTAATACTTTATTAAACCACTCAGATGCTTGTCTGTTGTTCGTCCTTGAGTCTGTGTTCATCATATTAGATCAAATGTAAAATATGCAATCATGTTTTTTTAAGTGGATTCCTCCTCCAGCAAGTTGATGAGAGCTTTTGTTAGTGATGCTGATTAACAAGATGGATGGCATCTCACACTCCACAAAAAAATCATCATCTTTGGCAGACTTTTGGTGACAAAACAAGCGCTCCCATCTCAAATCACAAGCAACATCCAAATTTACACCAGGAACAAAATGTTAGAAATAAACACTGTTGCTCTGATGGATTTGCAGCTAGACTGGGAGGTATGAAATTTGAGTCTCTGCTTCCACCAAAATGGGTTTTTGAAAGCCAATACAGCTATTTTTATATCGAAGCTGCATGCTTTGTGTTGACTTTCAGTATCTTTAATAACTTTTTTCCATTTTCCTGCCAAGTGTTTCCACATACACAGTGTTCCTGCCCTCAGTTTTATTCTTTGGAGGGTGAAAAAAAAGCCTATGAACAGTTTTTAGAGCACCATGTGACACTAAAACTCCCACTGAAACAGACACTATTGATTTTTTTTAAGGTTACAAGCTCTTCACGGCGGAGTGACCTACCACACCTGTTCAAAAGCAGAGAAGCTGGAATACATTAGGATGGGGAATTATTAAAACAAAAACAGCAGGGAAGACGTTTCAGCGGGTTTCATCATATCTTCAAAATGTCACACAGACACAAACCAGGCAGATAAAGACTCTACAGAGCTTTAATAATTTCCCAATTCCACATAAAATACATATAAAAAAGTAGAACGCTCTCTAGATTCAGAATCAATCAGAGCAGACCTGAATTCGACTTCTCCTTCCTATGCTCGTTTTTTTTTGTTTTTTTTTGTTGTTTTTCCTCAGCTCCGTCTTGACTCAGACAGCGAGTTTTTAAAAAGACCCTTTCATAGGAACACGAGCATTGTGTGGTAAAAATGAACAAAATAGAAAAACAAACAAGAACAAAAAAAAAAACCTAAAAAAATGCTACAGGAAAACAAAAAAGCAGAGGCTCCAACAAACAGATTTCTGGGTTCTGCTTGAATTCCTACGATCAAAATGTCCTCAGGTATGGTTGTATATGGTTAACACATTGGATGGCACCCATACACATGGCAGAAGTCAATAAAACAGTGTAATGAGGAGATTCAGAGTCTTGATGCAAGAGCTGGTAGGTTTTTGTGTGTGTGGTTCAGTTTAGGGTTAGCATAGGTACTGTATGCATACGAGTACACAATTACTCTAATTCCGTGTGTGTGTGTGTGTGTGTGTGTGTGTGTGAGATAGCTCAGAGCTGCAGGGCACAAAACTGCTGGTAGACGGCCAGGATGTGGTGGTCGAGCTCAGCGGTGAACAGCAGGTTCTCCAGGGTGCCCATGTACTGCTGGATGGTCACATGGTGCTGCAGAGACACGAGGAGCATTAAATCTGAATACTGAATGGATTACCTGTTACGGAGGAAGGAAACAATCAATTCTGTGCAGTGCGTGAGTGCTGATGAGGAGTTTTACCATGAGGAAGATCTGCTGCAGCCGCTCAATACAGTTCTTGTACCAGGGCGTGCTGATGTCCACGCTGCCCGTCTCACAGCGAACCAGATGCTCCGTCAGCATCATGATGAAGCGCTGCAGGGAGGAAGCAACATTTCAAAAGATAAGTGAGCATGTGTCCACTACAGCTGCACAAGGCATGGATTTTACATTTAAAAAAAAAAACAACTGTCTTATCAGCCTGCACCATTCCCACTCAGTCAAATCTTTTCTTCAGTCTTTATAAAAGAAACTAAAAACATGATTACAGAGTTCCGAATACATATAGTAATGAAAGTAATCTGCTGCATTGATAATGAAGATTAAAATTAATTTTACAGCTGAAATGACTTGACCAAATAAACTGGGCTGGATGACATTAAGTAGGCCATGCAAATATTAGCATGCAAGTGTAAAATTCCCTAATCTAGACTAAAATGTTGAATTTCCACGACCCATATGAATGCAACATGACATTTTTATTTTTGACCAAGATTTTAAACACATTTCAGAATCAGGCATCTTATTAAAGTTTATCATTCTTACCAAAAATAAAATAAAGTAAAATAATCAGGTGGGGGAAGTGAACATAATGTGAACACAAAGGAAAATAAATGCGGTATGATTAACTAGCTGCTGATTTTTAAAAACTGAGACTGACAAAATCCCATGACTTTATCAAATCCCCTGACTTTCCCTGTCTGGAATAAACTTTTCAACCGTGAGCCTAAATCCTGTCAATGTGGGACAACAGAGAAGAGTTTCCATCCCCTCTAATGGAGACGATGTAGATTTTTTGCTCAAATAGAGAAAACAGGAAATCATTTCCATGCACAGGAACCAGAAACGTTTTAGTCACCCCCCCACTTATCTAACATCGAGGCTGCTGCAACCCCGACCGTTTTAAAAGTCTCCTCAGAGGAGCAGCAGCGGGCCTCGGGTACCTGGAAGATGACGAGGAAGAGGTTCTTCTGCTCGCTCTGGGCCGACTCCACCTTCTCCTGCAGCCTCTCGATCTGCTCCTCCAGCTGACCCTCCTCATCCTCGCTGTTCTTCTCCATGTCCTCGTCATCGCCGCTGTCCCTCTGCTGGCACACACACACATACACACTTACTGCTTTCACCTGCTGGGCTCAATCAGTGCCAAGCCAAATGTTTCTAGAAGCACTTTTAACTATCTGGCTCATCGAGGAGTGCTTCACAGAGAAACAAAGGACATGAGATCACTGGTGGGGAAGATGCTGTCAAAATAAAATCTCAACCTTGTGAATTCCCCACCTGTAAGCTGAGTGAAGGAAATGGAACAAATAAATAGATTAACAAAACTGTGAAAAAGTTACCCTCTTATGCTGCTGTTTCTCCAGCTTGTCCTTGGCCTCCTCCAGCTCCTTCTGAATCTTCTGGACGTGTTTGTTCATCTTACGGATGGTCGAGTGCAGGATCTCCCAAATGTAAAGCCTGAAAAGAGTTTAGAAAGATTTTAGTTTTGCAGCCAGAACTGACTTCCAGACACTGTGTAACCTGTGTCGAGGACACAGCAGATCTATTTCATTAAATCTATGGTCCATGTTTGGTGTCCCACCTGGTGAATTCGTGGGCCATGTCCTGAGAGAAGAGCCAGTTGGCCACAGCAGCGCAGTCCACGATCTGTGTCCGAATCATTTTGTCCACCAACACTGCAATCATCTACAGAGGAGACGGTTCATGTTCACCAGCTCCTCACTGGAGGAACATTTATTCTCAGATAATTCAACACATTTAAAGAGATGATGTGACAGTTTCTTTCATCCCTGTGTTTTGCTTTTCTCTATCACCAGTTAATTCAACATAACAGTCATTCAGCCCATATCCAGTTCATGAAGCTTTTCCATCATCTGTTTTAAACACTCGCTGTCTGGTGGCTGTTTCCTGCTGCACAGGAAGTGAAACGTTTATGTTTCCAGTTTGTATGAAATAACAAGAAGAACTGGGTTGTTAGAATAAGCAGTTTTAGCCACCATGGCCAACCATTACTGCTTCAAACAGAGTGTTACATTTTTAACCGATGATATATTAACTAATAATGTATTAACACGGGGCCGAGTTTTACCTGCGGATGGTTCCTCCAGACCTCGTACACGACCCGCAGGATGTGCAGCTTCCCCTCGTCGCTGTCTGTCAGAGTCTTCAGCACCTCGTGGAACCTGGAGGAGGAGGACAGGGAACACGAGAACGTCTGGATTCATTCAAAAATAAATCGTTTAGTTTTATTATAGTTTAGATTCACTTTTAGTTTTAATGTTGTTCTTTTTTTTCATATATGTATGTATGGGTGTAATACAGACAATTTATTTGCATGAATTTTAAAATTAGTGGTCACAGATAATCATACGTTCTCTACCCAAAACAGAATTTTTACAGTTTGTAATAAGAAAATGAAAAAAAAGAAAAAAGAAAAAAAGAACTTAGAGGGGTATGGCACAATTTAAGACCAGATTTGCTCCTGAATCTGTGGAAACTTGGTTGAAATTCTTTGGAAAGGAGTGTCTGAACCTAGCGGAAGATATACATGTGTAACAAATTCATGGTGTATTATTTTCTATTTTCAGAAATCCCGTCTAACTGGGCCCATGAACAAAGAGGTGATGCCGCTTTTCATCTGGTAATCACATCAAAGCTGCAACACTAAACCTGTCCGGGGGGCGAAGCCTGTCACTTTCATGTCCCACAACAACACTGGCTCTCTGCCCGCCGCCTCGCCCTCCCTGTGCCCTCCTCACCCCGACTCAGCCTCCTGCAGCGTCTTACTGATGACTGGAGTGAGGGCTGAGGTTGTAAGGTGTGGGTGTCATTCATGATACGTTCTAAAAATTACACTTCTGTTTAATGAAACTGGAAACAAATATCATTAATGCTTTGAAAACCAACACCAACAGTCAGCATGGTAACAGTTAGATAGAGACACCTAGTCTTGGTCTTGCTACTATGAAGATTTCTGAGAAAGCCAGAGCCAGAGGAGGGGAGCCTGGCAGGGCTGCAGCTTTTCACGGCGGGAAAACTCACTTGGCGAGGGCACTGAAGGAGTGGCTGAATGACTTGGCTGCCAGATGGAGCAGAGTCTGCAGGAACACATCAATCTTCAGAGGGTTGAAGCTCTCCCCCTCATCTGGAAGAGGACAGACAGAGACAGAAAAAAGAAAGTCGCTTAAATCTAGCGATGACGTCTGCATTTCCAGGTAACGTCAAAAAACTGGTCCGAGACCTCTACATCGACTACCCAGTGCGTTCCCAGTGAATTGCAGGTACAGAGCAGGTAGTGTAATCCACAGACTTGTTAACAGTAATGATTGGAAAAACATTTATTGGGTGACAGCTCTCATATATTACACATGAATGTAAAAAGGGTATTTTAAAAAGACCAATGTTAGAAGAAAAGCTAAAGGAAAGGCTGCAATTTCATTGCCAGTTCCTTCCCAATCTTTCCTCCTCTGAAATACTGTAGAGTTTAAACACCTAACCACTGCAGAAAAATTTGACTTTTTATTTCTTGGGGGATCATGTTCTCATTCATCCAATGTGGTTGATTGTCCCTTGTAACTACTGACATCTAAATTTAGCAATTCATTCAAATTTTTGCCCCCTTCTGAGGCATTCTGGGAGTGGAAAAATCATGAAATTCTGACTGTGATAAAAAGAAAAAACTACCGTCGTCGTCTTCCTGGTTGGGGTTGGGCACTTCTTTGAGGATAGTGAGGATCTCCTCATTGGACGCTCGGTTCTTGATGGCGTTGCTAATGGTGATGGTCACTGCATAGCCAGGTAATGAAGCTGTGAGGCAGGGGAGACATTTCAGGTGTTATATTTTAGGAAGACCTCTCATGTTGATAACTGAATTTCCTGTGGAAACTTTTGATATGACAAAGCAGATCTGTTAAACAGGCTTATGGCTCAGGTGCAAACATGACAGTAATCTGTGAATCTGGAATCACTGTAACGCGGTAATAGACTTAAATATAGTTTATTAATAATATAGTTTTATTTTTATTTTACAATACTGGGCTGGCTATTCTCTGGGCAAATATAACTATTGCTGTCATTATTATTACTACTATAATGATTGTTACTATTATATTTAAGACAGTCACTGCGGTCTTGTTAAATGCACTTATGTCCTGTTTATTTCAGTAACATTATTCTACAGGGAAAAGTAATCACCACATAACTTCCGTGGATGCACGAGGACAAAGTGTTAGCCCAAGGACTTACATTATAGTAACATATTGGTCCAGTCCAGTGGAATAAATAACAATTACTTTCCAAGTACACGCTGTGCACAGAAAGATTAGAGTTAATCTGAGTCAGTTCATAAAAACGCTCCCCCAGGCTGTGTTAGCAGATGATACGACAAACTAATAAATGTGCTTACAACTGCTCTCCTCTCCATATTTGTAAAAGAAGGTGGGTTCAGCTGGGATCAGGGCTGAGAAGGTGGGAGGGACGATGTCGACTATCCGCTGGTGGTACGAAAGCCTGGAGAAAAGGTGCAAAAAGACAACTTAGATCAAGGATGAAACGCTTTCAGCTTAAAAAGCAGAAAAGAAAACAAAATGACACAAATGTCATGACTGCAAAAATATTTTAAGGAAGGAAAAAGTATTATATGATGTATAAATGTGTGAAATTTCAAACTCGATCAACAAAAAACACATTCAACATTAATTGATAAGAGAGGAATAAAGGAGTTCAAAAAAAGTGAAGTGACCTAATTAACAGCCAATTACATTAGCTGGTTAACTACTTGAAGATTAACTCTCCAGCCAGAGCCAACATTTTACTGGCAGTCAGCTGGTAAAAATTTTCTGTGTTCAGCCATGACACACAACTTTTTCAGGCAAGGCAGGCAACACTGCCAACAATTAAGACTAACAGTATTTTTAACACCACGTCTTTGTCGCCCATGTCCAACTACACTACCAGCATTCACCTCATCTCATTTGCTAATCCCCTTTACAAACTAATATTGCCTTAACTACATTCCTGAAGAATTCTACCTCTACTTAATAACCGTGAGACACAGAAAGGGAAATCCACGTTGAAAATTCATTACTTGGAGAAAATATTTGAATAAAGCTTTAATACCTCATGCACTTTTCCAGCACCTCCTTGACAAACTTGGGCTTGGGTTTCTCGGCATCCACCGTCAAGCAGTCAGCCCTGTGCAGAAGACACATAACAGGATCAGCTTGCTGTACTGTGTATACCACCACACTGAAAGTATTTCTGGCACATTTCTACAGTTGTACAACAAGGTAATAATTAGTCCTTCCAAGTGCTTTCCATATCAAAAAGACTACTCACCAATCATCCCAGCTCCACCGAAATTGGAAGTTGCTCAAATGATGAGAAAACCAGTTTATTAGTCTGGAAATGTCACAAGAGATAAGATCACAGCATTACAACACATGGACAGGACAAGTCATTTCAGTGAAGCTTTCCAAAATGCTGCTGTAACATTACCTGTCAATGCAGATGGTGTTCATGGTGTCCAATCGCATGTACAGCATCTCTGTGGCCTGGGCCAACTAACACACACATTTTAAGGTGAACTCATTTATAAAGTGGAGAATTTTATAGTCATTCTGTGTAAGAATAAATAAATAAATAATAAAAGCATCCTGTTGATCTCTTCATAACTGTCATGAAATGAAAGCAAATTCAGGTACTTTTGAAGACAGATCAGGGAGGGATGTAAAATGAAGCAGGATGAAATTGAACTGGTGTTAAGGGGCATCCTTGACATGCACCCCAATAAAATTCCAGCTATCACCACCGTACTGTAGCTGACAAAGGATACAACTTGAGGCAATGATCCTGGCTGCAGTTTGCAGAGTTCAATAAGCAACGTAGTGTACATAACGTCGATGTGAGGTGGAGCTGGCAGCTGGAAAAGTTCTCCAAAGATCACCTGAAAAAAACAGAAGTGCACATATGTATTTTCTTTGCTTCAACCAACTTCAAATTCTTCTTTCATTTGTCGCTGCGGAAAAAAACACAATACCTCCACGATGTGATAGTTGAGTGGGATCTTATTTTTCCCTGGATAGCTGAGCAATTGGGCAGCACTACAAAGAGGATAAAAGAGACTTTGTTCACAGACTTAATTAAAAGACATCTGAAGAAGAGTTCTTGTGCACATTCAGACCTGACAAAGTGAAGTGTGAACAAGGTCACCACCCACCATGTTTTCCTTTCTCTCCAGTGAGATTTGATAATACAGTGCAGGTTTTCTTCTATGACAAACCTCTCCACAGAATGGCTGCCAGGCATAACGGGGCCCTGAACACAAAGAGAGGAAAAACTCCTGGGTGCTGTATAATGGAAAATTCTAGATGTAAGAGTGCCAACAGAACAACATGTTGGAGAACCAATTTTAAACATGTAATTTCTCCATGCCTTTAATGTCAACTATGTTAGTCTGTCAATACACTGTGAAGTGGCACTAATCAACAACTGATGCCAACAATCACAGGAACAGACCACTTTTATGACTAAGAAAATTGCTGCAATCTGTAAAAACATCCTGATGAGCTCTATTAATAATCTTGGTTTTGATACTTCAAAATTGTGACAGGCTCAAAAACTAATTTCACATTTCATTTCGTGCTACAAGTTATTGTTATACCTTTTTATGTGCCACTTGAGTTTTTTGAGAGAATCAAAAACTTGATTTTCTCTACTTGATTTTCAGCTCAACTTTCTCAACCTGATTTTGTCAAATAAGAAACTACATGAAAGCCATTAATTACAGTCTCATTTCAATAATCTGTTGTTTTTGATCTCTCTAACATGTTCAAATTAATTAAAGCCACTAGAACAAAAAGAAAAAAGTACTGTTATTGCTATGAATTGTTTTTCAATGTATCACAGACCTCAGGGGCATCGGTGTAGTCGAACATGCGGAAGACGACTCGGGGCATGGGGTACTGGGCGTCAGGCATGTGTCCCGGCGGGGTGAAGGGGGGCAGGTTGTGCTGCAGGGCCTCACACAGCACGCTGTCGAAGGCGATGTACGGACGCAGGATGTGGCGCTCCTGCCAGCGATCCTTCTTTAGCTTCTGAATCTGGGCCCACAGGCAGTCCAGGTACTGGGGTGAAGCACAGGGAGGAAGTGGGCCAATTTAAAGACTGAACCTCCACTAGCATTACCAGGAGGAAAATAAGTCTGTTTATTTTTTTACGAGTAAAATGTCAGCCAGTGTTGATCATGGTTGCCTCATTTCATCATGTTTTTGGTGGAAAAATCTGTACAAGTTGTGACATCCCAGTCAGCTGTGGTTTCTGAGTTACTCGAACATAGAAGTGGGCAATTATGTGCAATTTCAGACCGTTCAAACTCCCTGACACTTCTAACAGTAATGTAATCACTGGGGGAAAGACTGCCTACTAATTAGATGAATGGAGAAATTGGATCAATCTTAGATTCATTTTAGGATGACTTGAAAAATATGTCCAGGAAATGTGATGCATATGCTGATGCTTTGAAATGCAATATGTCATCCTTCACCCACCTCCTCTTGTGGGTGGGGCTTCTCTGCTGTCCAAACCTGCAGCATGGGGACGTGTGTCTTTACTCGCCTCCTGAGGAACAAAAAAAAACCCCAAAATGTGACATTAGGAGCAGCACTCTTAAACTTTACAGACATGGACTCATGATTTTGCCTTTAAATTCCAGAAACCTACTAAAATAATAATAGACTGCATGTTAATGGTTTTACTATTTGGAAAAAAAAAATATCAAGAAACAAGGTTGAGAGAACTGGATAAAAGCACTGATTAATTAAGACAACGAGCAGGCAAGCAACCAAGAAAACACACAAAAAGAAGCAAAAATAAAAGTAAAAGAAGAGCACAAGAAAGACTGCAAATTAATAAAAGATGGTAAGATATCATAAAAGGATGAAAGACAAGCAAACATGAAGGAAAAAAGTACAAAGGCCTGCTAGAAAGCACAAGAAAACTGCAGACAAAACAGGCATCTTACTTGAGGTAGCCTTCGATCTGGCTGAGGAGCCGGTCCATCTCTACATCCTTCTTCTCGTAAAGCTCCTTACCAACCCAGGGCAGACAGGACAGAACCACGTACACGAACCAGTCCGACCGAACCTCAGCACACAAACAAAACCAAATATCACTGCACGTGTCAAGAACATGAACCAGGGATGCAGAAAAGCCCCTATAATAAACATTTTAGATCAGTCTCATCTGAGGTAACTGTGGACTGGTGTTACAGTCAAGTACCAGTTACATATTGGCTCTTTGCAGTGGACTGTAAATGCTGAACTGCCAATTAGTATCAAAATGACTAGTTGATAAATCAAAGGACACAAAAATTAATTCTAATTTTGAAAATCGATGAGGCATTTTAGTCATTTATCAAGTAAAAAAAAAACATTTGCTGACTCCAGCTTCACTGAGATCATTAAGATTTGCTCATTCTCATCACCATAAAATTATAATATTTTGGATTTTTTGGCTACTGGTCAAACTAAGGAAGAAATCTGAAGACATCACTTTGGGATCTGATCACTTCCCATGAGCATTTGGAATTATTTTTGACACTTAATTGACTAAATAATTAATAAAAAAAAATAACTGATATTGAAAATGATAATAATCATTAGCTCCAGTCCTACTACCAATGTTTTAGGGACTATCAACCATTCTCTTTTTTCGAGGTTTACACATCAGAAGTAGGCGAGCATCATTTCACATTTTGTAATATTGAACTTTGGTTTGTCTTAATCAAAATTAATTGATAGTTGCCCCTCCCCTCCTCTCCACTGATCTCTCTGTCCAGTGCATTGCATTTTCAAACCAGTGGGGCTGGTGGAAAGGAACTGAAACTCCAGATGCCATCATGCTTTAATGACAAACATTTAGGATAAATCATTTCACTATCTTTCAAAACCACTGATCTACCTGTGGTACATCCTCCTCCTGAGTAACACTGATGAAGTTCTCAAACATGGCCACCATAGAGGGAGCAGCAATCACATGGCAGTTGACCAAGTCAGACAGGAACCGTACCTACAAAAAAATGACACAAACAAAAGTAGTGATATACTGCTGCTTTTGAATGTTATATGTCAGATACCTATAATATGACATAGGAACCCTTTTAATTTGTACATTTCACACGGCCAGTTAGCCTACCAAGTAAACAGCTTCATTGTACAGGTTGTTTTTCAAAGTCTCCTTGAGCTGTCTGATCATAGCCTCCACAAACTCGCCACCAAAGTTGTAGTTCCTGGCGTTGAGGAGGCCGACGAGAGTCGTGTACACGGTCAGCTTCTCAGGGAGGAGGCGGGCGCTGTGTTGCAAAACAAAACTCAGTCAGAACTCATTCTGAGCGGTTTTTAGCATTTCACCAGTCAGAGGTTCAAGGGAATGAACTTACACAGCACATAAAATGCGCAAGATTTTGTTTTTGTAATTGGGAAGGTCTGCCTCTAAGACACCCGCCAAGCCTTCCAAGTTGCTCTCCAGGGACGATGTACTCTGTGGGGGACAAAGCCAGAGCAAACGGTTTAACACAGCATCTGTTATATTTAATATGCAAGTTCAAGTAAAAATCATTTGGACTAGGGATACATACCATTAGTAAAACACCATAACTTCTATCATTTTGCAGACATTTTTATCTTTAGTACTTTACTGTTAACTCAGTGTGTACGGTTCCGGCATGTGGACCCAGCAGAGAAGAAGCTTTAAGCGGCAGCCACACTGGTCTGCCTTTCAATTCAGTGTCAACGAAAGCTGTCGGCTGTCTGGACATGGCTGCTGATGCTTACGTTTCTGTAAGATTTCTAACACTTTTGATGTTCGACTTTTTCTGGACAGCTGGATTCCTCACCATCTGTTTAGCCAATTAGAAGCAGTCTTATGTGTAGCAACAAATACTGAGACAGCAGTGTACACCATCCTGTTGCTGTAGGAATACCTGGAGGTTTTCCAGGTCAGCAACTCATTTAATTTAAACTGCATAATGTTTGTTCTCTTTTTCTATGAAGTAGCATCTTCATGAGGAAAGTTTACTTTTAGAATAAGTTGAGTAGGAAGGGAATGGATAATGTTCCTTTTACATTTTCTCCTTCCTGGACGGCTGCTCTGCCCACCGTGTTGATGCTCCATAACAACCCAACAGACAGAAATCTATTCGTCAATAATTCTGTTCATTTTCTGATGGATCAGTGTGGCGACCCCTTACTTATCCCAACGGGCTACACAGAGAATGGAAACATTATCCATGCCAGTATTATTTCCATGCTCTAAGTGATTGTTTGATAATGACACCAGTTTGATTGTGCCAAATTCAATACTTGCTCCAAAGCAGAATTTTTTTTTCCAAACTTCTCTTTCAATTCTGAAATTGTATGAAAATGCACTCACAGAAGTACAACATAATTCGGATCAGACAATCCAGAGGTTATTCATATGGTGATTTACAGCCAAGAGCTACTACCTTCTCTCCCACACGACATATCAGCGACTCCAGGCGGTCCTCAATTTCAATGGGCTCAGAGGTTCTCCTCTTCTTGTGGGCCTGACCTCCTGAGAGGGTGAAGCAGCATTTCAAGGGGAACAATGAATGTCACATCACAGGGTGAACAGAACTAGAAACATTTGGCCAATTTATCTAGAGCACTTGCGCAAATCACTTGACGACCAGAATGCACCTGCTCTTAATACACTGGTAAATCAGTTCGCCAAACCTAAGTGGTTCACACATCAAATTTAAAGGGAAATACAGGTTTAAAAGTGCCAGCTACTACTCGCACTGGGAGCATGGCCAACAGAGACTGCTTGGTTACCGCCCCCATTTAACTACACTGTTAGCTGTAAGCACGTCAGCTAAACTACGTTAACGGTACTGAGGCTAACCAGTCTCAATCAGGTCAGATTGATGGAGGGAAACGTTAGGGACTTTGTAAATATTAGCCGCGTGTGTTGAGCGTTATGAACTTTCAATTACGATAGCAAGATGTGAACACGGTCTCGTAAACAAAAGCATTAACATCGAGTTGTATGTGATAACGCATCAAGCCAACGTTTAGAAATCAATGTTACCCTCGCTAGCCAGCAATCGCCTGTTAGCTTAGCAACAGATTTAACTGTTACTCAGTATCGCAACGTGCGCTTACCGTCGCTCTCGTCGCTGTGTCGTCTCCTGGACATTCTGATGACACCGTTTCACTGAAAATTTAGGACAACTCAACTGTGCAATAAATATCAAACCCAGAATTCAGCTTATTAAGCTTCGAGATCTTTCAGTGGCCGCTACAGAAAAATAATAGCGGTCAGATTCAAGTGAGGCACATCCGGTGCAGCCAGGGTCAACCGGAAATAATCCGTGTGCGCCGTCGTTGTCTTCCGACGTTCACCGCTGGTTTTCTGCCGCACGGTTGGAAATTCCTCAAATGTTAAATGTAGCTATGATATCTTAGAAATAACTGTTTATGTTTTCCAAGCGAAGGGGAATTTTTGTAAATCTAAATGGCAGGGAAGTAAGTGGGTTCTGAAGCTTTAGACACAGCAGAACTTGCTGTCTCTTAACGCAAGTCTAGTAAAGTGTTTTTGAGTAGTATTTTGTAAGCTAGTAAAGACCATGGCATCAGATGAAAAGCCTTGCACAGAGTTCACTGACTTGGAAGTTGACACCTTCACACCAAATGGATTTAAGCAAGAGAAACCGAAGCTTTCTGCCACACTAAGGAAGTGTTACGCCTTCTGCAGGAGGAGGGTGAGTGACAGCACAGTAACTTAGGACATTAAAACTTTTTCATACTATAAAGCACTTTGTTCTTTTCCTTCTTTGCAGACATTTGCTGTCTATGTGGCATCCAAGAGGCAAGGCTGCCAGGAGGAAGGAACCAGCTCATCGTCTTGGTTCTGCTGCGGCCAGACCTTCAAGGAAGCATCTTCCATTCACAAACATGTGGCCAGGACTCATGAAGCTGAAATACAACAGCATACAGACTCCAGCTTCAAGCATTTGTTAAGCCAGCTTGAACAAGAAGCAGAACCAGAGCAGCCAAGCATGCACAAGGACAAGCCTATGGACATTTCTGCCTGGATCCCCGACACCAGCCACATCACTGATGAGCAGCTTGAAAAGTACCAGTCAAGTTTTGACATCTCCATCTTTGTTCAGCTCCGTACAGTTGTGCATGTCTCTATACAGTGTTATAGAAATAGAAATGTAATATGTAATTCCTTATGTTTTCACCTGCCAGGGGTCCAGGGAAGGTTCTTCTGTATTATTGCTACTGTCAGGTGGAAGACCCACAGGTCATCTGTGCTTGGCAGAAAGCTTTGTGCGAAAAGCTTCATTTAACTGGCAAGGTAAATACTTTTTCCTCTCTGACCTCCAAGTCAGAGACTGCAGAATATTTACACTGGGAATAGATTAAGACTTTAACCTGAGATGTGTCTGTGCAACGGAAAAAATCTACTCTAATGAACTTCTGAAAATACAGTTCACGATTCTCCTCTCTTCTTCAGGTGAGGGTGGCGACAGAAGGAGTCAACGGAACCGTCGGCGGCACCGAAATAGCGACTGACATGTACATCAAGGCGATGCGCTCTCATCCACTCTTCAAGACAATGGAGGAAGAGGATTTTAAGGTTAGAATAAACTGGTCAAAGGCTGTAAAGGTGTCTGTTTTGTAGTGTAGCCTATATGTGCCACATACCAGGTAGAGTGGGCATTAGTCAGCTCACTGGTTGTAAGGTTGTCAGTAACCTAAAACTTTTTTAAAGTTGAATATTCAGCTTTATATCCCACCTTGTCTTTCTTGCAATGGATTTCCTCCTGTGCAGTTGTTCAACTTAAGGTAGTGGGAAGGCAGTATGAAATATAAACATACTTTTCATATATGGCTGTATTTCTGTCTCCCTCTGCTGCTCAACAGTCTGAACAAGATAGAAAAGAGGATTCTCCCTGTGTGTTTTTTTGTGACTGTTTAAATAATCTGACTGTGTCTGATCAAAGAAGTTCTTTATCAGCTACTAATCACACACGACAAAAATATGCATAGTCCATTTAACTGGCAAATTTTAAAATAGCCTTTTCCATACTGACAATGAATGAATCTATGTGTCAGACCAGTGACGGCAGTGCGGAGTGTTTCTCTGACCTGAAGGTGGGAGTCTACAGGGAGATCGTCCCCATGGGAGTGGATCCTGATGTCATCTCCTACCGACTGGCAGGTTCTGCTTCAATTTAAATAATTAACTAAACTAAACTAAATAATAATACTACACTAATAATTTCTCAACTTTCTCAACTAAATTATAAGAGATTGTAAAAGGAAGGGAACAATAACATTCACAAACCATTCAGTTATCAATGGCACAGAGCCTGGACACTGGTGCTGTTTCCACAGTTGTTTGTCATGTGTCCATAATTGGACTCCTGCACTTCAAACTGTTCATTTATGTGTAAATGTGCTGTTTTTTTTTTTTTTTTTACATGTGTTGGTAGTATTGTATACACTAAAATAAAAACTCCATTTTAACAAGTTATTTAGTCTGATATTCAGTATTCAAATCTTGTATTTCTTCAAACAAGGTAAAAAAAATCTGCCAGTGGGATGAGATAATCCCACTTGTTTCCAATGCAGTTTCACTTGTTTGAGGAATTTCAGGCAGATCAGCCCACTAGGATCAAGAAAATGACACTTGATTCAAGAAAATTCTGGAAACAAGTTGATTAGCATCTTGTGGGATTATCTCATCCCACTGGCAGTTTTTTGATCTTGTTAGAAGAAAAACAAGATTTGAAGACTCAATATGAGACTAAATAATTTGTTAAAATGGAGATTTTTTGCAGTGTAGGTGTTTTGTTTCTGTGTTTTATAGTTGACAAGGCTTGGAATGTGCTTCTTGTCCAATAACAAAATAAAAAAGTTCATCTTTTGTATAGTTTATCTTGATATCCCTTTGGATGCATAAACTGCTGTTTTTTGATGCCCGAGTATGTTTGATTTGTTAAGACCTTCATGTTCGTCTCGTGTCTGCTTTTCCTCCCAGGAGTTCACTTGGAGCCTGAAGAGTTTCACAAAGAAGTGGAGGCTCTTCTGTCTAAAGGAGATTTGTGCAATGACACCATCCTGCTGGACTGCCGCAACTTTTATGAAAGCAAAATTGTATGTAGTATCGTCCTTCATACATTAATATCTGCTGCCTTTCAGTTAACAGCTAACCTGTGACATTTTCAAATACGTTTGCTGCTTTGACCTCTGGAAAGAGAATTTCCCCTCAGGCCTCAATAAAGTCTAACTCTGTCATTATTAAATTGGAAAAATATGAGGTTATGATGCCAGTTATTTCCCTCCAGGGGCAGTTCAGTCGCTGTCTGGCTCCCGACATCCGTAAGTTCAGCTACTTCCCAGACTACATTGACCAGAACCTGGAGCTCTTCAGGGACAAGAAGGTGCTGATGTACTGCACAGGGGGGATCCGCTGCGAGCGCGGCTCTGCCTACCTCCGCTCCAAAGTGAGTGTACCTGGCTTTTGGTTTCCGATGTATTTTTTGTTTTCACTGCATTAGGACAAGGATTTCTTAATGTTTTCAGGCTCGTTATCCATACATGTTACACATATTGTATATATCTAGTCTGGCCATGAACAAACAGTGGCTGTGTGTCTCTCTTATCTTATGCACAGGCACATAAACTCACCGTTTTGTCTGCAGTAGCTGGTAAATCACAGTATTAAGATTTCCTGCTTTTGCTTTTTAACCTGCCAAGATTTTTTTAGAACAGAATATGTACCGCTAATCTGTGTGTGGTTGTCTCAAAACAAAATGTAGTAGACAGACTTCCTAGAAAAAGCCCAAATTAACCATATGCTGGTTTATTGTGGCTTTGCCTAGCCTGGATTAGTTGACCTTTAACAGCCTGTCCTGTCCTGCAGGATGTGTGTAAGGAGGTTTACCAGCTGAAAGGCGGCATTCACAAATACCTGGAGCGTTTCCCTGAGGGTTTCTACCGAGGGAAACTGTTTGTGTTTGATGAGCGTTACGCGATCTCCTCCAACAATGATGTCATCTCAGGTAAGAGTGTGATATTTTAACATGACATACACATGGACTTATTATATAGAAATGAGAAATTACATGGTTTCTAAATGTGTCCTTATTGTTTAGCAGTTATTTTTTTTTATCCTGTCCTTTTTTTGGATATTATAGATCCAGGATGTAATAATTAGAGCCAATAGGCAAGTCATCTCAGTTGTGATTACTACAGCAGAATAAAAAATAGCCGATATTGCAATTTAGTTTCTGACCCACGATATATATTGTCACATTTTTATTGAGGTATTTTCTATTTGATGTAATGCTGCAGCCATAAAACAATGGCATCTTGGCTTTGAATATTCTACTCAATGTAAGTGTGATGGAGCTTCAATGAAGCTGCAACCAGCAGATACACAATATGGATGTGACACTGTTCTGCAATACGGAAGGCATGTGTTTTTCCAACTTTGAAGCAACTTAAGGGGAAATATAAGGTGAAAATCAGATAATAAGGGTTAATCAACAATGGAAATGATCATGAGCTGCAGCAGCCCTAGTAACAACCCTCACACATTTGCTTTGTCTGGCTCAAACAGTGAAAACATTAGTGAACTTAAAGGCGTTAAAGTGGAAGATTGCTGTAGTTTGGCAGTAACACTGTCCCTGCCTGCCCCCTCTGTGTCCTGGTTCAGACTGCAGGTACTGCGGCGCTCCATGGGATCAGTACCAGCTCTGCTCCACACACTTCTGCTGCCAACTGGTCCTCTCCTGTCCTGCCTGCAGACAGGATGGACACACCGCCTGCTGCCCCACCTGCCAAACCAAAGGACAGGCTCAGAGCGATGAGTCCCCCCTCAACAGAGAGGAGTGTGAGTGCACCAACCAACGTCCCAGAATCCCTCAGGATGTACTGTGACAGAGAGGGTGTAGCTGGACGCTGGCAACTGCTACTGGAAGATCGATGCCCGTCCTTGGGACACAGAGACAGTTTGTTCTGTACAGTGGAAAATTATGAGACAGGACCCTCTATATTTTAAAGCTGATCGTTTCTCTTTTTTATTGTCCCAGAGTTTGAAAACCAAGTTGGCTATATATTTGAAAAGTGTTAATCTCTTACAAAATGATCACTGACCTGAACATTAAACAGATTTGAAGATCTGAGTCATTGCAAGACCTCTGCCTACAAAATGGTTTTGGTTCTGCAAATTTCACAAGGAGAAGAATTGTATCAAAATCAACAAATTGCATTAATATTATGTAAGGAAAGTGAAATATGTTGTAATATATCATACCCAGTTCCATCAGGTCTTACCTGTTTTAACCTCTTTAGTACCTGTATGTATTGAAAAGGTGGAAATGATATTTGACAGTGTCTAAGTCTACAACACCAAACATCAAAAGATTGTTTTGGAAAATCAAACTGAAAATTGACATTCTGTGAGTTACTTAACCCAGAAAGAGAAATTGTATACTATTAACAGTAATATTTACTGCCCAAGTTAGAACTGTTGAGTGAGAGATCTATCATGTCAAAGAACTTGCAGGACATGAAAACTCTGGAATATTAAAATGGAAAATGTGTTGGAGATAGAAGTCCTATTTTTGAATGATTGATGTTCCAGTGGAAGATATAAATAATATGCATTTGTTGTAATCACCAATCCAATATGGTTTATATTATAAAAGAGTTTATTTTAAAAATTAATTGTGCTGTGTGAAACATCCTCATTGATCTATAGACTTGTTCTGTTTTTTATTTTTTATTTTATACTGTTTCACAGATGATTAAGGTCATGTTTCATAACACATCTTCAAAAAGTAAAAGAATTGCATTTTCCCCAAACCTGAATGATATGATGTGATAAATGATATGCAAGTTTTCTATATATTTAAATAAATGTATTCTCCACTGATTATTTATTTACAGACTATTTCATAGATGATTAATTTAATGTGATGTTGCATGATGAAAGCATGCTTTTCACATTTCAGTTTTAGACTCATTTTATTTTATTTATGAATTTCATTACAACTGTTAATATAATTGTTGCTAAATAGTAAAAAATAAAATTTATGAGGATACTATCTTCCTCTATACAGAAAAAGTCCAGCAGGGGGAGTGATCAGCCTTCATCCAGGAGTCAGAGAAGCTCCTCAGCATCATAGCTGGAAGCTTCAGCTCTCAGTCGAGCGACCTGGCCGGGTCTGTCCGCCGCAGGGGTCTTCACTGACCGATAGGCTTTGATACGTATCTTCGGGGGAATCCAGCCTCAGTGACAGCCTCTCATGTGTCTTTATCCTCCCGGACATCTGTGGGTATAAGGACGGGAGGACCAAGCGATGTCTTCGCCGGGTTTCACAAACCTGAACAGCTCTGTCAGCTACAGCCAGAACTCAACGCCGAACGGAGGAGCTGCGCCCCCCTATCAGAATGGTAAAGCAGGCCGGGATGCGATGAGCCAGCTCGCTAATGTTAGCAATGCTAATCTCAACGGTGTTAGCTAACGTACTTTTGTCAGACATTTACTCCGTTTTCTTTCCTTCGGCTCTCATTTGACTTTAGGTAATATTAACGGCAGTTGTAACGTGAAATAAATAAAACGGAAGGGTGTGTAAGCTCGGCAAGTTACTGTGGGGTAGCTAACCCCAGCTAGCCGCTAACGTTAGCTAGTTAAGCATTAGAACTCATAGGAGATAACGTTAGCTTATGTTAAGCTAACGTAACTCTGCTAACTTAGCAAGGTGAGTTAGCTGAGTGACAGATTGCGCACTATCATCCCATAATGTCCGTTTCACTGAGTACCTGTGATCAACACCCAGTCACATAAAATAACACTGGATTTATTGAAATTGCATTATGCTTGCTGCCGTTGGGCTGTCAAGGATGTATGTTAAGCAGAGAGCTAGCTAGCTGGGCATTAACGGTAACTCTTATTAGTAAGCTAACAGCTATTGATGTAGCTTGTAGTCTGCAGGTAATAGGCTCATCTTAGCAGCGGTTGCTTGTGAACATTTTCTTACTCCCTTGGCCGCTGATTTGACTTGATGTTGATGCAGTATTGTTACTGTTGACAGGTGTTTTTGGTAGATATGGCAGAAAGGTGACAAATGTGTCAGATCATCTCAGTCTGACACTG
>OMKZ01027275.1:7905-24368 GCA_900302535.1 Neoniphon sammara
CCAGTAGTCATTTTGAATGAGTAAATGTGTATATTACTAAATTCTATATTGAAATGGAATGAAAAATGAAGTTTAATTTTGACGAGTTGTAATGAGCAAATGGCACTCTTTCAGCGGAATGTCCCTAATACAGCTGATGTACAAAGCTGTAGACTAAGGAAATGCAACTAAACTAATTGCTTTCCACCATCTGAGGCCTCCTTTGGTTCTAAAGAAGTGCATGTGCGCTAACATTAACTCCTCGGCAGGCGGTTGCAGTAAATTAATTGGACAAACATGACACCTTTTCATATTACATAAATCCTTTGTCACCTCTGCCCCTGCCCAGACCAGTAAAAGCACACAGTGAGGCAGACAGGGAGTTGACAGGAGGAGAAATAGATGGCCTTTTCACCCTCTTTGAGCTGCTGGCTGGACAATCTCTCTTCTTCTCCCCCCCTCATCCCTCTTCTCCTGTCCACTGTGTGAGGAGCCACAGCGTTTCCATCACTCCAGTGGAACCCCTACAGTTCTGACCGGCTGCTCTCCATGGCCGCCACCCCGCAGCCTTTCCCTCATCTACATATGGCTTCTAGCCCTGCACCCTGTTCTGGCCCCCACTAAGATGAATCACTGTGTCAAATAGGGAGCTCATTAAAGATTTATGCCAAGACTGTCCTCAGTATGCTTTCACCCCACCTCACCTTAACACCTCTGGTCTGCTCCTCTGTGCACATTTCCTTTGGCCTTTTACCCCCAAAGCAAATTTATTAAAGCGAATTTATTAAAAAGAAAACATGTGGCTATTAAACAATTACTGGTGATAGAGAGAGGAGAAGGGAGGATGGAGAAACAAAAGTAACATCAGGGGAATGAGCTCATTTTTTTTTTTTTTTAACATTGTGGGTGCGTAGTTCACCTGGTAATCCAGCTCTTGCAGTGATTGTGAGGCATCTTATCATGCCCTTTATGCTGCAAGCCATTCAAGCTGCCAGTCAGTTCTTCATTCAATCTGGTACGCTGTAATTACAACCTCTGTGTGTTCCAGTGGTCTTGCTCAGAAAACTGACATTTTTTTGTGCCCAGTGTAAAATACTGTTTCAACAGCTAATGTCATGTCAGTGTTTGGCTACATTGCAGTAGCTTGCTAGTTAGCATACACCATTAGCAGCTCTAAAGGTCAGTTTATAGTTTGGCAATTTGTGATGGCTGCCAACTGCGATGATAATGTTTTTTGGTCGATTGCAACAACACTTGGCTTATTCTTCCAGCAATGATGGTCGTTGAGCTCATCACTGAGACTTCAACCATGTTGAACTTTGTCCCCGATCGCTGACTCAGTTGTCATGATGACAGTTGAGCGTCTAATTTCCCTTAACATTAGCTTTGTCAGTAATAATGAAAAACCACAGCTTTGTTGAAAATTTAATTAACACAATGACAATATATCCCTGTTTATATGACACAGAACCCAGTATTTAGTTCCCTCATAATACTTCGCCTATGTGTCTTTTTTCTTTTCAAAAGTGCTCGTGCAATCCCATAAATGCACATAATACATTTAGCTCTTGATTTTCTGACTCCTTGTCTTCAGAGCAAATGAGTGGACCTGAATGCGATGCATTCTGTAATTGCTTGTATGTTTATACTTATTATGTGCGACGGCGTCCAAAATAAATGTGGAGTGATGACGGACAGTTATCAACATTGTAGTGATTTCTATCGGGTGATCTATATATGGACAGATCTAATATTAGTAATGAATGAGCTCATTGGCTGTTACCCTAGCTGCTAAATTAACACTGCGCTACATGGCAAGATTGTTAACGAAAGACAATCTGCGATATTGATCAGATAATGATATAAATATTGATGGATAATAATCATTGTTTTTGCCAACCACTTCAAAATATCTACATGCAGCAGCTCAGGAGGTTAGCTGTTAGCAAACAAATTAGTTAAGGCCTTAGGTTGTTTACAGATAAATGAGACATTCTGTAAAATACTATTAAAATTCACAGTAATACTTAAAACTATCAATAGTACAGCCTAGAATAATGTGATATCAATACACGTGAATATCAATTTTCCCCCAACATTATTGTCACCTGTGGAGTGTTGTCCCACTCCCTTTAGTGAATGCTGTTGTACTGTTTTACAGCCATATGCTGTGCATGGGGAATAGGATAGTCTATTATTATGTTAACCATCAAGAGGTATGCAGTGTATGCTGCTGTGTTTATGTGATGTCAGATAACTGCTTCTCATAAAACGCAGGGGTTGATAAAATCTAGGCCAAATTTTCCACTCAGAATTCCAACCTGAAGGGCTTTTTATTGCTTTTTATTATTATCATTACAATTTTCATCTTTCCAAAATCTCTGAAACAATGTTAGCGGGCTGTCATGGGGAAAATGGCTCTGTCTAGCTGATGGTGTATCTAGATCAGAAGCACACACCTGATCTAAACTGTTGTGTGCTAAAAGACTAATGAATGTGCTTGACAGCAAGATAGAGGAGGGGTGGGGCACTAAAGCGAGAGCTAGATGAAAATAGGAAGGGAATAGTCATGCCAAAGTGTACTAGAGGAATTGAAAAGCACAAAGCCATCCTAATAGAATTAAAATCTTAACAGACAAACTGTTTGACCTCCACTGTATTTGAAAGGTCGTGACTCTGTCCTGACAATATTAACAAGCGTGTTGGCATTAGAATCTCACTAATGTGTTTTAACACCCATCCACCCATAGCACATTCTCTGCGTTATCTGCCTGAAGCATCGCCAAAACTCTAAATGACTGAGAAGTACCTCTGTCAGCCTTTCACTACCAAGCGCCAAGCTGTGAAATTTACCCATTAGCTATCTAAAGCAAAAGGTTACTGGACCAAAGCCATTTCCAGAGTTGCCGTTAAACATTTGTGGGGGAAAAAGAAAAGAGGAAGACACGCGAGAGGAGAGCACAGATAGGACCTCTGCTTTGTCGTAAGAGGGCCAGGGAATACAAATGACATGAACAAATAACGGCAAACAATTCCTCTTTGACTGCATGATTACTCTAAACACACAGTAATATGAACACACATGAGATATCCTTTACCAATATCATGCATGTCTTCTCTGATTGTTAATGTGTCTGGTTTGTATACATTAACTCCCTCGGGCAGGTAAACACCAACATTACAGTCCACGCTGATCCCATGTGATTTCAGGCTACATGGAATTATAATGAGACTGCTGGAATGGCTTTTAAATGGACACCCAGCAGGACAAATATCCCAGATCCAGAGCCTATTACCAACAAGCAATTAAAGTAGATAATGTCCTCTAATGAACTATTCTGCATTATCACTCTATCTCATCTCCATGGCCAATTTCAAGGCATTATTTTCAACTTAACTGGTCCCAATATTAGGTTAAAGTCAATAGTGTAAATGTGAGTGCAAAGCGGCAGACAGCAAATAGCCATAACAAAAAGATTTGCTAGGTAAAACAGTCCCAAGCTTGTTGCCATTACCATCCGATGAGGGAATGAACACACGGCGGTGACAGCACAACACAATTAACCTTGGAGGCGGACTGATGCATGTCTCATGGAGGCTCATTTGGGTGGAGAATGCAAACATTTACTCTAATGTTTCAAAGGAAAATATGGATTTAACGATGTGGGATTACTGTTAAGGAGGAAAACTGTTGCATGGAAAGATAGTGTCTGTGGTGTAGATATGTCAGTAAGTGCAAAGGCTTTGTTTTTTGTGAGGCTCCAGACTAATTTTTTTTTCTACAACCGTCCTGCAGCTGTCTCCCAATCGCACTGTTACTAGTTTATTTGTTAATATTTTATGGCATCAAAATAACCATAAACCATTACACAAAATGATATATAATCAACATTTATTTGTCTTTATCTGAAATCACTGTACAGTTTCTTACAAGCGCCTGAAGGCTGTATAAAGTTAATTTGTTTGATCAGCTCTGTCACCTCAGTGTACAAAAGCTACGATGTACCAATACCAATTTGCAAAGTAAAGTTGGTGGGGGGAGAAAGATGCAGTCATAATATGATGAGCTCAAAATCTCCCTACACACACATCTGGAGCCAGCAGCCAGTTGCAGCAGGTGTTGCTGGATAGTCTGGCACAGCCATACTGCTTTCGTTTCTGTTGTTCAGGAAAAAGAGTCTGGACTCTGTTGGATTCAAACTGTTTGGAAAAAGGGCAATAGCAATGGACGGTTACATAAAAACCTAGCAGGTAACTGATCAACCATCTGTCTATTATAAGCTCACTCATCAGATCACACAAATGAACCATATGATGTGGTATGGAGCACCAAAGCTAAACAAACAGCAGCAACTGTCATGGTGAAAGTGGGCGAAATATTTGTGAGCATATTGCTAGCATGTTGGCATGCGGGTACACACGATTTTGGCAGTTTTGTAAGGAAAATCTACACTGATGTCCTGTTGTTTCTGTTTTCCTAATGAGTGCACTGTAGATTCCTGCTTTCATCATCACCTAAGCCACTCCTGTAGCTGATTGGTCTGTCCATTTTGTGGCTTCCGATATAGCTTCAGTTTGAGCATGAGAGCCATTTGACTTCTTAAGTCAAAAGAAAATGAACTTGTGAGATCAGCTGGCTGTGCCAGGTTAGGTTAGGTTAGCCTGCGGTCCACCCCTGAATATAAGTATATTATATAACACATTGTGCACATTTGTCCTTTGCAATGAGAAAGTGGGGAAAATTGGCAAAATAAGACCAGTATCTGAAACCGGGAGGCGAGTGTGTTGCTTTTGTTCTCTGAATCCCAGTAAAGTGCGACCATGTTGAGTTGACCATGTTGAATTGTTCATATTTAATAATATAGGTCACATATAAGGTCTTTATTTGGACAGTACAATGTCAATATTCAATTTAGTATCAACTTTATATCAGTTCAGTTTCTCAATTAGGTCAAGATGCTTAACTTCATATCAACTGTCCAGTGTCCATCAACTTTGTGTCTGTAAGGGTTCGGGTTAGTTGATTTGAAGTTACAAAGCTGATACTAAGTTGAATATTAACACTGGACAGTCCAAACAGATTTAGACAACCTATTTGGTCCTTGGGAAAGTGGTCTTGATTGTTATGTAAAATATCCATAGATATTCTATAATGTTTTCTTACATGTTGTGTTTTGTACATTCAGAATTGACCAAATCACAATGTTTGTTTACAATAACTTCAGGGTACCAAACCGCTGGGTCACGTACATATAGCCTGAATGGTGTAGAGCAAACGGGGGCAAAATGACAAGGAGTGACTGAGATATATTTTCAAGTCAAGATAAAATGGTTACATCTTGTTGTGTTTGGGGGTGCCAGGTAAAAGTAGAGAGTGGAGAAGAGGTCAGATTTTTCAGATTTCCATCTGAGAACAGCAAACTTGCTCAAGGACAGCTTTTGATTCAGCAGAAACGTCAGATTGGTCGAACCACTGTGCTTTACTGCATATTTTTGAATGTTACAGTTACAGTTAATCAAATTTGCCAATTTCACAAACCTCTGCCATTCGAGCAAATCGCCAATTTTCTACCCGACAGTGATTGTTGTTGCTAATGTAACGTCACGATGATTTGGGCTATAGACCTAAATAGTTCTGGATAATTACTGTGAAGCCACATTTATATTTTCAAATGTCAACTGTCATGATCTTGACAGCGTATAAAGGGTTTAGGCAAAATGTAAAGAATGTGAGAAAGCCTATAAAAAATCAAATAATACACAACAAAAACTGAACAATTTAAAATGAGCAGATCAGAATAGTATGAAATGAGTCAAAATACAAAGTATTCAATATATAGTAATATGAACATAATTTCCATTCAATTAGATGTAGTTGACAATAGGAGAATTAGTCATAGTGATGCAAACTTAACATTTTAGACCACAAACTTGCCAAAACTGGATGATGTAAGAGTCATTTAAATGTCAACACAAGTACACTCATGAGCCAGCAGACTACATTCTGTATTCCAAGACAAGAAAAGATTATTAACAGCTAATAAGTCCCTCCAGGATTTTGCAATCTTACAACTGGAAGAATTAACAAAAATTCAAGTAGTTCTGGCAATAATTGCGATTTTGCAATTTAATTTTGTCCAATCTCTACAATACATCCGCATAAAACAATCAATTTGGAAAAAATCCTGTGTGTGTGGTGTGTGTGTGTGTGTGTGTGTGTGTGTGCGTGTGTGTGTGTGTTTGTGTGCTTGCCTGGACTAACACAGAGGCACAATCAGAGAGAGAGAGAGAGGCCACAGCCTTTATTTGGCCCTGGGATCTGGCCTGGTGTGGACGAGTGACTGTGGCTTGGATGAGAACTCTTCAAAGTGATGAGACCCGAGCTGGCCTCCAATTGCTTTGGTAGGGAGGGTTGCAGCCTGTTGAGAAACCTCTGCATCAGAGTCTGGAGCCATGAGGTCAAAGGTCTCTGACTGGGCTAAAATCTCTTCTTGCTCAGTTTCGGTCAGGAACGCTGGGCTGGAAACCCTGCATGTGTATTGGAGAAGCTGTGGTGGTACAGAGCATGTTCCATGGTCTGGTTAGTGGATTTCTACTTCAGTCTCTTGGAGATGCAGAATGTGACTAAACTGGTGTGAATGAGTCCTGTATCCTGTATCGTTCTCTTTGTATAGAACTTCACTGTCTCTGCTGTCTCTACTGTCACTGTCCAATAAAGCAGAAATGCAAAGAAAAACAAAATAATACCATGCATAGACGTTTCAAATCATGGTGCTGTTACTGTATGTGTTAAACAAAGGAACGCTAAATTACTGTAGATGTCCCTGCATTTGGATTTGGCTAAACCTTACATAAAAATATTCGAAAGAAAATCAAGACCAAGGCAAATTATGTACATAACTGAGATAGGACCACGACTTTTCAAATTTAGTCTTGAAGCCACTGGCATCATTGCTTTGAGCAAACGGATGATTGTTGGAATGCCTGTTGACCGAAATGAACTTCAGCAACCCTTCAATTTCAGCTTCATCATGTGATCAACCAGGATGAGCCCCAGCAGTGACACTATCACTCCCAAGGCAGAAAACCAATTTCTGTTTAGAGCTCAGCAAACCCAGATGCAATTTGATGAGGGGGAGATTTCTGAGAGTGGGTGTATGAGAGTCATTTCCCTCTTTCTCAAATTGCACGTTTCTGAGATTTACTATCGTGAGCTTTCTTTCTCTCTCTTTCTCTGATTTCCCTCTCTTCTACCCACTCCTCTCCTCCCTTTTTTATCTGCTAGCTTGTGACATGACTAATGGATGCCACATTGAATCCTTCAGCTGCAGAGGGGGAGGGGAGCCAGAGAAATAACACTTTAAGACCTCTCACCTCTCTCCATCCACATTCGTTCATTGGCTCTACAAGGTTTTACAGAAACAGTATCTGATGCATTAATGAACATCTCTGCAAATGATACATTTTCATATTGCATTTGACATAACACAAAAGATTCCATGGAACGTGGGAAATACGGAATAGATGAGTGAGTGAGGTGCACATTTGAGTTTGTCGATTATTATCTTAAAGCATCCAGTGGTTTCCTGTACACAAACTTTGAAATGCATCTCGCTGTTATTCAGCCACAGAGGAAAACTGACTATTTGTACAGAGAGAAGATTTATTTACTCCAAGGTACCGGTTGGAACAGCCTTTGTTCCTGGAATCTTATTCCCAACAGTTAGATGGAGAAACTCACAACCAAGCTGAAGTCAGTGTCTGGAGACTGCCTTGACATAATTTGATGTAATCTCAGAGAGCCCAGCTGTTTGCACGAAGTGAGGGTGGCCTTGGTTACCCAAGGTTCATAGAGGGTTCGCTAGCAGACAGCCAGATCCTTTTCTTTTCTTTATCGGCCTGCCCAGCGGAGCACAGACTTCAGACATATGGGACTGCAAGGAGGAAGAAAGGAGTGAAGGATGAAGTGAGGGACAGAGAAATGAAGAGAACATAGAAGAAATGTTGATATAGTGACAGAGAATATGAGAGTGAATAAAATGATCACCTCTCCAATAATGCTGCCTCATTTACACCATTTGTCTGAGATGGATATGGGAGAATGTTATGCAGTGCTTTGCTGCAGTGGTGGGAGCACCTGAGCCCAGATCCTAACTGCAGTTGGCTGGTGTTTAAGGGAGCTCAGCCAACAGGACCAGTCTCTTAGAATATGTCAGTTTATTTATGTATTAATTATTTATTTTTAAGTTTGAAAAACTAACACTGTATACTGCTTGAGGTTTTAGGTGCAGCACACATTACATGCATCTTCAATACTGAATGGAAAATTATAAATTATCGACCCATAATGGACCATTTAGGTACAATTTACCCATATTTTACATTGCAATAAGCCATTTTGCAAACCAATATGAGAGTACCACAGATTTCTATTTTTTCGGGGACAGACCATTTACAAGAGCAAGTCATCAGCATAACTAATTTAATAAATAAATAAATACTTTTTTTTTTTTTTTCAAAAAAAATTACAAATAAAAAATAAAAAATTCAAAGCCAATTCATCATCTTCTCTATGGAGTTCTTCGTTGTCAAACTGGAGATCAGACATAATTTCCAAAGTTTTTGCGGCTCTTATCTCCCTCAGCACACCACCCCAAAGAACAGTATGCTGGCTACCACACACTGGTAAAACATCTTTAGTAGCCTGCTGCACACGCAGATAGACCTGAGCCTCCGAGGAAGAACAGCCTGCTCTGCCCCTTTCTGACCTCAGTGTTACCTGACCAGTTGTTTTGATACACTCCCAGGTACTTGTGTGAGTTAACTCTCCACCTCTTCCCCCCAGTATGGCAATAGGGGTTGGTGGCTTCCTCTTCTTCCAAAGTCCACCACCAGCTCCTTGGTCTTGCCAGTGTTGCGCTGGAGATGGTTCTCCTCAGACCACTTCACAAACCTCCCTGCCACACTTCTGTACTCCTCTTCATTGTCCTTCCTGACGCAGCCCACGATGAAGGATTCATCTGAGAACTTCTGGAGATGGCACATTGCAGAGTTGTAGCAGAAGTCTGAGGTGGAGAGTGTAAAGAGGAATGGTGACCAGACTGTTCCCTGGGTTGAGCCTGTGCTGCATGTGATGGTGTCTGACATGTTGCCTTATGTCCAGACAAAATGCAGCCTGTTGGAGAGGTAGTCTGTTATCCAGTCCACCAAGTCAGGGCCCACTTGCAGAGCTGCTAGCTTCTCAGCTACCAGGAGGGGCCGGATGGTAAACGCGCTGGAAAATAAAAAAACCAAACAAAACAAAACATGACTTTCACACTGCTTTCTGGTTACTCCAGGTGTGAGTAGGCCCTGTGTAGCAGGTAAATGATGCTGTCATCCATGCTGATGTGTGCCTTTGCAAAGTGCAGGGGGTCCAGTGAGTCTTTAATCAGGGGTCTTGGGTACTCTAAAACCAGCCTCTCAAAGGTCTTCATGACATTTGATGGTAGCATTATTAGCCTGTACTCCTTGAAAGTGCTGGGATGCCTGTTTTTGGGCACTGGAATAATGCAGGAGGTCTTCCATAGTTTAGGCACCTTTCTCAGATGCAGGGAGAGGTTGAAGAGGTGCTGGGACACGCCTGAAAGCTGCCCGGCACACTCCTTAACCTTGAAGCTGATGTCGTCTGGGCCAGTTGTCTTGTTGACGCGGAGCCCAGAGAGCCCACGTCTCGCCTGGCAGTCTAATGACCAGTGGGGAGTGGAGAGGGGCGTCGTGTGGATTGGGCTGTCGGTTGGGGGTCGTTCCACCTGTCTGGCTGTTGTGTCCGGCAGGGGATTTGGCGCTGTGTTGCCATCTGCTCTGTTACCAGTAGCAAACAGAAGCCTTGGAAAGCGGATCATAGCAGTTGGGGTGTGAATTGAACTGTCAATGGTGGGTCTTTTCACCTAGCAACTGGTGGGTAGGTGGTGTGTGCAATGGTGGTGCTTCCAGTGTTATCCTCAGTGGGTGATGGGGGTCTAGCACAGGATGTTGCAGCAGTAGAGGTGTGAATTGGGCAGTCAGCCAGGGCTTGTCCAGGGGTAGAATCAAACCTGTTGCAAACTGAACCCCTATAAAAACAGATTTCTTAATACCCCTTTAAAAAGAAAAGTTTTTAAAAAGTTGCATATTGCAGTTGCATTTGTATCGTGTGTTGATTCATGCTAAACATGATCAAAGGCCCTTTTCCAGACAAGTTCTGAATTTGGATGACACAATGTTGTGGTTATCAGTGCCAGGGGCCTCTGACTGTACTGTTGTTTGGACAAGTAGAACAGACAGATAGAGACCTGAGCCTCACAGGACAAGCTGGCTGATGTAAATGCCTGTCTGACAGCCGATGCCAAGACAAGAAACAGGGAGGATGGAATCTGTGCCAAGCTTCAGGGATAGAGAGCACACTCTCTGGCAACCATGTACAAATACTCAAAAGCTTAGTTACACAAAAGCCACTGGAATATACACATACATGCTTGGATTGCACACACATGCTTGCAAATACACAAAACGTAAGTTCACATTGTCAACAGCACCATCATCAAGTCCCCAGGAACCCATTCGTTTCCTGTACAGCTGAGCGACCAGTGAAACTTGGCTGGTGTGTGGGCAGTCAACAAGCTTGTTGGCCAAGAGAAGTTGGGCGCAGCTGAACTTTTTACGGTCATCGGCTTTCAACAGTCAGTCAGACTTCCATGCTTCTCTGTTTCCTTACTAGTGTGATTTCATTTCATGAACAACACTTCACCTGACAAGTTTAACTGGACAAACACTTCATTTCAGCTATTCAAAGCCCCCTTATTATTATCACTATTATTATTATTTATTATTTTTTTTGCTTGGAGAAAGGCTGCATCCTTTGTTGGGGTCGAATAAACTCTGAAGTAATTTTCTCTGAAGTAATTTTCTCTGAAGTGTTTTTCTCTTTGTTTTTATTAACGCTAGCTAATTAGTTTGTTAGCTACTCATCAAAATGATGTAATGTTATGAAAGACAATACCAAAGCAATGAAAAACACAAGATTTGCCAGTTTTAAAACTAGCTGCAGACCATTGCATAGATGCAATTAGAGCCTCTCACTCTAACCACAAGTGGGTAGAAGAGAGTGAACCATCAAGCATGTTACTTGCAGAGTGAACGAACAGTCATACCACATGCATGCACACGCATGATTGAAACTGTTTGAGACATATATCAATAGATGCTGCATTGCACACCTTCTCCCAGTGCTTTATCCGACAGCCTGAAATGAATCTTTTTTTCTTTTATTTTTTCTCTCACAAGGTATTCAAACCACAGATGGGGAGAAAAGTGTCCATGTGTGGAATAAAGCTCAGAGATTGAAAAAGGGGGAAATTGAAAGTGAAAGGCAAGAAGAATATGAGGCAGAAACAAGCAGTAAATTACACTGGGTCCCAGTACATGTCCATTTTGAGTGACTGAAGAAAACTGTTGAGTGTTTTATTCTGAGGCTCAAACAAAGTAATCGAATGAGTAGGCGACGCTGGAATGGTTGGTACTTCTTTATATTGTTTGCAAACCACTTTTTGGGCGGAGGTTGTTCCAGTGAGTGGTCAGTGCTAGGATTTGGAAGAAATAAGCTGATTAGCAGTCAAACAGAGCTACCCTGGAGGCCAGCTCAGATCCATAGTGGAGCTGTCAAGTGCGGTGAGCTGCCCAGTTAACATGGGCTCTCTGCGCCATACTGCAGCGTTCCAAAATGGACTCCTCAAACCCCTGCCGAGCCTGGCCGAGGGAGGGTTAGGCCTCCATTATCCTATCAATCCTTTAGTTGGGGGTCCTTCACCTCTGCAAGTGCAGCACGGGCTCCTGGGGAGTGAGGGCACGAACACATCTGAATGCCGCCTCAGGGACTTGGCTACGATAACACGGCTCTGCAAAAAGCTCGGCAATGCTCTAATTTTAGCCAAGCAAGCGCTTTTCATTCTGAAAGAGGACATCCAGTCACATTTTGTTTATTTCATTTGGAGCTGGATAAAAACGAAACAAAACAAAACAAAAAAAAAATCCCCGTCACCTCTATCCCAGCAAAAGTCAAAGTGCTGGTTGTTCATCCTTTCCAATGAGACGGTGAGGTGGAGTCCTGTTTCCTCCAATCAGAACAAAAGGTGGGTTGTCGGAGGAGGGTGAGGGACACTGGGAGGTCAGGGCAATTACTCTACAGTGCTCCTCAGTGTGTGCCCCTGCCATATCATACATAATTCATACCCAAGCTTTCAAATTAAACATTACCACTTCAATGAGTGTTCACCATGAGCCAGGAACACAGGGAAAAAGAAAGAAAAAAAAAGAAAAAAGAACTGGCAATGTGATCACTCCTGGGCTCGGATTAAAACAGTCTGGTTGAAGAATGGGGGATAAAAGTGATTGATCACCAAGAGCCTAACAATATACTTTAAACACTGTTCAGATATTGCCACTTTAAACCCTGTTCTAAACACATGTGAACGCCCTCCTTAGTCCCCATCCCCAATAATCTAAAGTATGCACCAACACAAATCGAACACGCACATCCATACAACCTTTTCATCTGCATGGGAAAGCCTGCACTCTCAAGGTTGTTCCATGGTCAAACACATTAAGGCTCCATTCCACAGACCATTATAACCCTCTTATTCCCTCCTACTGCCTATTCCAGAGGCAGTAACATGGATCCTTCTGTCTCGCGCACAGCAACCCTAATGATACCTATGATGATCTAGAATGGTTCCGAGATGGAGAGCAGAGAAGCCCCGTGTAGTCTCTTTGTGAGATGGATTACACTACAAGTAATGATGGACTCATTTCTCATTGAATGGCGGCCAGCGGTAGGAAAAAGGAGTTTGGATGAATTTCCACGGGCTGTGATAAAAATAAGATGGGTGATTGATGAAGACCTGATGGCAGAAAGGCTTCTGACTGGCCTTTTTAGTCATCCATATCGATGGTATGATCCATTCATTGGCAGTCACTAAACTGTGATGTCAGCTAAGCCAACAGGGGCAAGGAGAGAGGAATGGAAGGGAAAGCTAAATGCTTTTTCAATTATTTTCTGTTTTGCGGAACATTCTAATGTTATAGGCGATTTAATGCTTCCCCCACCTCCCTTAATTTTGTCTCCATCTTTGTCAGTAAAGTGCCCATTGTGGTATTTTTGCACTGCGCTTGCCGGAGATACTGTAGCTTGTCAGTCAGTGATAGAGAGAAACAAAATAGACATTTATTTAATGAAAATGTCACCCAGTGTTATTGTGATGAACTTCAGTTTGCATGCAGTGTTGAGGAATTTACTTTCAAAATGTAATATATTACTTAATACTCCTCATTAAAAGCAGTGTGATTACATTACATTAATCATTTCTGGTCATAGGAATTACATAGTAACACAAATAATGTCTAATTAACTCTCTTTCTCTATCTTTAAGAGAAATAAAAACACAACTGCCTTAAATAATGATTTAAAAATAGAAGTAAAAATAAATAAATAAATAAATGGTACTTGGGTTACCTAATGCCTACAATCTTACTGTGGGAATTCTAACAATTGACGCATAGCCTAAATTCTTTGGAGGGTTGCTTATTTAAGGGGGAAAAATCAGTGCTTAAATTAAATATTGACCGTCACTTAAGACAAAACATCTTTCAGTCGGTGCGTCAACACTAATGAACGGGTCGCAACACTCAGGAATAATAAACGGTAAAGAATCTCAACTGTGGTAACGTATTGCTTACAGTTTTACTCCATTTTAAGTAGTAAGATTACTCTGTTACTGAGAGAAGTAATAATATTACATAATACAATAAGTTATGTAACTTGTTTCCCCAACATTGTATGCATGTTTGTAGACTAGATCTTCTTCCTTTGACAGGCGGTGGAAGACCAGGACTTGACACGTTTGCATCCTGTTCATAAAATTATGGAGGCCTAAGGCAATGTTAGGTCAGGAAATTTTGGAAACACAGTTTCAGTGTTCCATCAACACCACATGGCTGGTGTGTTCATACAGTTCTCTCTGTTTTCCCCATCCACACCACAATGCCAGACTGGTGTTTCCAAATTTAAACACTTTGACAGGGTTTTTGAAAGGCCCTTTGAAAGGGAAGGGCCTTTCTTCACAGATGGAAAATGCAGTCTTAGTGTGGACAGAGTGCCAACATGGAGAAAAAGGTGTGTTTTCAAATTTTCCCACCTCAGTGTAGACATGGCCTATATGAAACTCTTTTTGTTTTTGTTGTTGCTGTTGCTGTTGTTGTTGTTGTTGTTTTTATTGTTGTTGTTGAAGTATCCCCATTAGTAAGATCATTATTCTTCATGGGGTGCAAATGAAAATCTTGAGCAATAGAGTAACAGACAACATTAAATGACATGCAGCTTTTAACCCTTTTATTTCCCTGTTTCTTCCAAGTTTTCCATAGGTGTCAATATATTGATAATATTTTAATGATTTTGGTGGGACAAAATACCACAGAGGCTTTTCCGAATTGATTTTCCTGTAAACCCAATGTATGGAACATATTTCATTACCTTTCTGCAGTTTGAGCCACAACTTACGGTGTCATATGCAGTGTTCTGTATAAAGCTACCAATCCTCATTTACAATTTGAAAAGTAATGGATAATGTCTTTCATGCGGTAAAGACAGTGAAAGCGTAGTGGCCAATACCTATGGAATATTTAACACAACCTTTATGGGAAGAGAGACAGCTATTAAAATGAAATGCTTTTTCTCAATGAAAGCCTTATCTAAATATGATTAAGTCGGCTGCACTAAAGTGCCTGCAGCAGTGGACGTCAGTCTGTGGAATAGAGAGAGAAAGAGAATAAAAACTGGTTAGCACTGCTGCAGGAAATGATGGGAGAAAATCTCTCTCTCTCTCTTTCTATTTCTATTTCCATCTCACTCGCTTCGCCCCTCCATCTCCCTTTCCCTGTCTCTTGTCCATCAGGCTACTCATTACTTCCCAGTCTATGAAGGCAGAAACCTCACCTTTTAACAAACCTCCATAAATGTCACACTTTACTTGAGAGGAACAGGTTTTCCAACACTGCCGATTCCAGGGGGGTGTCGAACTGGCAGGGATCAGACCATAAATCATTCCTTTAATGCTCACTGTGTTAGAAAAGGCAAAAAAAAAAAAAGGGTAAAAAGTTGGACAGATTACCTCCAAAATTATGCTATCCAGAGACATCCAGAAAACCATTTGGCAAATTGTGATAGAGGTGTAGAGGTCATTGATTAGCCCTCCTCAATGACTCTGCCAACCACTAAAGGGAACATTGATCTCTAAGGGGTGCTGTGCTGCCCCAGTCTCATGCAGCGTGCGAGATGATGATCATTACAGCAGTGAATGAATGAAAGAGAAAGAGGACAGGACACATTAAGAATGACAATGTTATGCCTCACACAGCTGCTTTTGATACATCTGCTCTGAGCTGGAAAATGACTTTCTTCGACCTTCCGAGCACTAACTGTATTCCTTCTCTTTCATCAAATGTGATCGTAAAGGTAGGAATTTGTGCGTGTTATTTCTGTCGGGCACATTTGTCTCGCAAGTGTGTCAAATGGGCTCTGCATTAGCTCAAACCGCTAAAGCTGCACTATTCAGTATTGTAATATGAAGATCCAGCTGTCTTATCAGCCTCAATTACAAAGCAGGGCTGCAACTGACTGCTGTGGCTTTTTTTTTTTTTTTTTTTTTTTTGCAGTGCTGTATTTTTCAAATAAGACACACTAAAGGTTGCAGAACATTGTACATTAGCATGCCGTCAGAAGTCAGAAACAGTTTTTAATGCATGCATAAGGCAAGAGTCCTATGTAAAAGCCATCTTATCTTCTTAAATCACAAAGTAGGGCTACAACAGAGAAGAAGGTCTCATCCCCACTGATTGAGACACAGTCAATTCACCCTGTTTGTCCAGATTTACTTCTTGTGTCAGGTATACATGATGTGGTGTCCATATATATGACACCAGTGGGAAATGACCTATCATTTAATGACCATGCAAAGTTAGGGATCGCACAGCACTTGGCTTGCCACTAGCAACTGAAGCAAAATGAACACACCAAACACACAAAGCTCACAGTAAGCTATACGAGACGCCATTAGCAAAACAAACATGAGGTACTAGAGCTCACTGCTGTTGTTGTTAGTGCTACCATCTGCATGGAAAAAGGGAGGAATCAGAGGGCAAAGCACATTTGGATGAAGTTGTGGAGGGGTACAGGTGGGCAGTATGGACTGTACAGACTGCAGAGGGAGGTGGAGTAGCAACTGTTGTGAATCAAGCAAATCATGTTCCTGTTGGTATATACTAGAGTCACAGCTATGAAGTGTGGGAGTTGTGAGAATTTGTAATTTGTAGACTATGTTGACTGTCGTACAACATATATATATCAATCTATCTATATGGATCTATCTAACTATATAGATAGATAGATAGATAGGAGTCGTACAACACTGTGG
>OMKZ01027275.1:32690-43033 GCA_900302535.1 Neoniphon sammara
AATGTGACCTTTTTTTTTTTTTAATTTTAAAAGTGAAACAATAAACATTACTATTTTAGTACATTCATTTGCATTTATTTAAATTTTGTCATTACCAAAAGCTTAAAAAAAAAAAAAAAAAGTTTTAAAATTTTAAAACAGGCTGCTGGAAATTCCTGACCCATCTACATTTTCTAGTTTCAAAATCTGGCCCAGGTGAATTTCTAATTGAATAGCCCTGGTTTAGAGCCGTGATGTAGCTGCAGTCTGCGGATGTGACTGATAAAAACCGAATGGACTTGTAGTGATGGTCTTAATAAGCTGAACATCTCACTAGACAGCACAGAGACTTCGAAGGCTCTATTTAGGTGAATCAAAGGCCCATGGCGCAAAGTGCAGTCAACAGTGCACAGCACGCAGGGACTGGTGACTGATGTCTGGTATTTCCATAGCCAGAGGCACGCAGCACAACTGCTGCACAGTTGGAAACAGGGTGGGATTAAGAGGAATACATTATCTGATTCTTTGGTAAGTGCTGGTGTCAGTCATGACCAATCAAATCACCTCTTTTCCTTCCCTTTAAAAGCAGTTTGCTCAGTGCCACTGCACTTTGACTCTTGGGTTTCAACCAATGCCCTTTGCGAGAGGTGCAGATTGTCTATGAGTGAATATACAGCACTTACTTTAGCTTGGGAGGACATAACACATTTGGTTACCATGTTGCTCTTGTCCTGGGAGGACCATTGCCCAATGTAGGAAGCAGTTCAATGGCATTAGGAAAAGAGCCAAACAGGTTGGCGGCAAACCCAGGGACAGTTTGGCTGCAGGAAGAGGACATCCACCAGCCAGTGCCTGACATCTGTAGAGGATACGGCCGCCTCCAAAATCCCCATGTCATGTGCCATGGTGCATAATGACATTGACACTTCTGTGTGGGATGACAATCACTCAACCACTGTCACGTGTGTGAGTAGTTAGAATAAAAATAAAATGCTGTATCTTATTTATTCGTGCTTGAGGGATGTGTGTCAATTTCATATTGGCCAAAATGTACACAGAAAGAGTTGGTAAGCTTTTGAATAGGATCTGATGAAGGACACATCACTTGGTAAAGCCGTGGAAATAGCACAGAGCCTGATTTTGCCTGAGCACAAAGCCTGGCTATCACTGAGACCAAAACTACTACTAGTACTGCCACTACTACTACTACTAGTCTGGGAAAAAAAATAAATAAATAAAACTGTCTGCTTCTTCTCTATGCTGATTTAGAGATGTCTCATGCACCTTGACTAAAAAAAAAAAAGAATGAAAAAGAAAAAAATCACAGAACACATTAGGACTATGGTTTGTAAGGACAGTCGTTGTGTTTTATGGCTAAAATAATAATTCACTGTCACATTAGCAGTAATGAATCAAGGAATAAATGATGCATGTGATACTCGTAGATGCGATGCCTGCTGGCTGATCACGCTATAGTTATGTAGGCTAATCTCTGTCATAGACTTGCTGGAGGCAGTAGAGAAAAGGATGACAGCAATAGTATTTTTCCTCTATTAATAAAGTCTTCCATTCTCTCCATAGCATTACTGTCATGGCAAGAGCACAAGTTCGGACTCATGGACCACTTTACTTTAAGATCACATGTAAGATGATGCTGATACCTTGATAGCAAAATGTCATGTTATATCTAATGACATTCATGTATCCACGTGGTTACATTTAGCAGCATGGCTGATACAACCCAGTAAGTGTTTGACAGATGTTGACGTACGTTACAAATTTAACATCAGTCCAAACAAGCACAACATTTTCACAATATGAAATCATGGTAAAAATAATATTAAAACAGCTTTGGGAATTGTTAAGGGAAGCATCAGAAACATTTAGATTCTGATTTCACAAATCCGCAGCCGCTATGGATAAATACAGATGTCGTTTCATTTTGGTGCCATATTGATACAAGTTTTATTGACAGAGGCATCAGACTTTGGCGTGGGCCGTCACATCTATTCAGTATCACGGTGTTTGTTGGGAATCTGTCAGTGCTCAAGCATTGTTGCTGACATAAACAGGACTGCCATTTGGCCAAAATCAGCATTCCTCAGAGAGTGGTTTATATATTTATTTTATTTTCAGACTAGAGTATTGCCAATGTATTTCAGTAAATTTTAGTAACGAGTATAGCACATGAACAGGATAGTTCACCATGATTCATTTTGCTTCTGCTTGAAGTAATAGAAAACAACTGCTACAGTTGTTTATGCATTTTGATTTAGTCTGACACTGATTTCATTATGTTCAGTTCTAATGATTTGTTCTATTATCTTCAGTGCCTCTCTAGCTGTCTTTTTCATCCCATCTGGATGATTAGTCTAATTTTAGCTGGACGAAATGCAAACCGTGTACCTGCAATGTTCTTGGTTCAAATCATCTTTGTCACATGCCATCTCTCTCTGCCTCCCCTAATCCTTCCTGTCCCTGTCAGCTGTCAAATAAAGGCAAAAATGCCCAAAAAAACAATTTAAAAAATAAACAACTGAATAAAAAGCTGTGTATATGACAGAGTTGACTTCAAAAAGTTATTACTAGTACTTTTATGCAGCCTGCTTGGCCTCTTGGAAGTTCAAGGGCAGTTAATAGTGAACCCAAAAAACTCCTGACAACATCAACAATAAACAAGAGTCGGTGCGCTACCGCCCATGCCGCTGGAGATGAAATGTCTGGTGCGGGTAATGTAATTCTGCAGAAAAGCAGGGGTGTTTCAGTGAATTCACACCAGCCGGGGAACAGCTTGTAGGTATGGTTTCCCTGGGATAAAGCTGACCTTTAATCGCATTAAGCCTGTGTGCACTTGCCACTCTGGCTCGGCTGGAAGACTGCGAGGGCTGCAGATGGACCGTCTGTGTGGCCTTTCCCCGTCCGCCGTGGCTAACCTTGAAATGTAGAGAGCAGCTGTCTGGAGGCGAGGAGGCCGGCGGGGCGAGCAGGCTCGGCCGCCGAGATCATTTTAAAGACAGTCGAGAGAGGATGGTCCTCACCTGAATCGACAGTGACAGCTTTCCTCCAGGGGAGAGGAACGTGGTACAGGCTGACTGGCCTTTCTTGTCTGCGATTCGTAGTCATATGACATCTCCAACATGTCATCTCTCATATCTACCCTTTCTATTGTCATACTCTGCTATCTGACTGCGGGATCGTGTACCTCCTGTTAGGGCGAGTTCGGTTATCCTGTGCCTGCGGTGTAGCCGCTAAGGCTTTGCTTTTTGGATTGTTACTGGTTTCGGATTTCATTTCGTTACAAGGGTCATGAACACAGGAACACAACAGACCTTTTTCACAACCGCCATTTTGACATGAAATACTAAACACAGACTAATGACACTAATGAAGATTCTGTTCTAAAAGAGCCAGGGTCCTGCTATTGTTCATGCTGGCTCACTGAGTGTGTTTACATTAATTTTAAAAGTTCGATTTCGGCCAGACTGCAACAATAAATTGACTTTTTCAAACATCGTGTGAACATTTTAGTCCAAGTGAAGTCGTCCCAAGTCGATTTTTTCGGAGTCGGACTAACACACCTAGAGAATGTGTTTGGAGGTTGATTTACTACAGCGTGTTAACACTTCAACAATCGGCAGAGGCATTCTGCAAATGTTCCGAAGGTTAGACGTTACATGCCACAGGTGTTATACCCGGGAGTCGAACGCAAAGCAGAGGCGGTATTATGGGGAATGCAAAGGCTAAAGGCTTTGGACAGATGAGGAGACGGACTCGATGTTGCAGCTAAAGGACATGGACATCCTTAAATACACAGATGGACTAAAAACAAGGAATGGTGAACTTTTTTCTCTACCAACCCGTCGTTTTGTTCCGCTACGTGACGCAAAAGCTCAACTGGAAGAAAAGCTTCTTACCAACCAGAACAAAGTCTTTGTCACACGCTGACATAGGCTGCTTCTGTCAGTAAATCGTTTCTTTCACTGAGTCATGTAAACTGGGACAACAGCAGAGTCTAATTAAATCTGATCTTTGGCCTAATCGTGCTGAAGACTTTAGTCCGATTGCAACGCTGCATGTTAACCCAGTGGCTGAGAACAGCTCTGCTGCACTTAAATGGAACACAACCTTCATTAATGTCATTAGCAACACCTGTGTTCACGCCCTGTTTCAAGTCAAAATGGCTGCTGTGAAAAAGGTCTGTTAACCAGTGCTTGCTTTGCATGCGATCTTCTCCAAGAATGCACTGTGAAATATTTATTGGGGTGTTGGTGTGGAACATCATCATTGAGGTGACACTTTTTCCCTGAGCGATATAACAGAGGTGTTTCACAAGTAAAGCGTGCATTGGCAAACAGGTGTAGGACAGACAAAAAGCTGACATAACAGAGGTCTGTGGAGATAACAGTTAACATAGAAGACAGAGCGAGGAAAAACAGCGAGAGAAAGAAAATAGAGTTAAAGACAGGTGGAGTGTAGATGAGCCCTGAGTTAGAGTTATACTCCCACGCAGTGCTGCATCACACACGCTCATTTTGAAAAGGCTCCGTGACTGAGCTACCGGCTATCTCCTGTTCGACACCAGAGAGCCAGAAGAAAACAGGCATTTCAAATTTACTGGATGATGTAAACAGCGTTGCATAAGAGCTGTACCATTTTAGGCAATCTTTTATGTGAAGCTTTGACCTCTAAAACAAAAGTAATCAGGCAAAGAAGAATATTGGTTTTAATTTCACCTTTCAATGTCCAGTACTTACTATGACATGTACTATGCAGAAACATGCTCCACCTTTAGGGGCCGTTCACACAGAGGATGTGCAGAGTCATGACGCCACTGTCTCACCATTGCTATGATGACATGTTGCATTGCGGCCAGCACATAGTCTTATTAAGGGCAATTATATCTGTTTAAAATATACTTATTTTTTTTTTTACCAGAAATGGACAAGACTTCAACTTTGGACACTGTCCAAAAAGTGAGCAATAGCAGCGCCCGGCATTCAAAAGCAGCGAGACGTGACACGAGGTAGAAAGACGTCCGTCTTACGCGTTTACATAGGGAAACAATTCAAAAATGGCGCGATGAATTTCAGACACGTCCTCTGTGTGAACGGCCCCTTAGTGCTGTAGCAAACTAAATAAATACTGGACACATGAAGGGAAAATAGCTGCCAATCGTCTTGACACTGTGCTTAGATGATCAAAGAGCTTTTTTAGCAAAAATAATCTGTGAATTGCTTCAGTACTGTGAAATTCCCTGATCAAAGCGTTATCTGGGATTCCAGTGGGAAAACACTTGGAAAATGATTGGATTGGTTTTAAGATAAAATAGAATTCAGGGACTACAGCAACAACTGATAATAATAATAATAATAATGATAATAATGCCATGCTCCATTTATTCCCATGGAGAGATTCTCTTTTAACTTCCAGGAGGTCAGAGTGTAGTGCAACTGGAGTTAATCACCAAACCTGCAGTCCACGTGTTTTCGACAGGGTTTATGCACAATCCAAATCCTGGTAGCATTTTTGAGGTCATTGATCCCTTGATTACACTTGGATTCAGCTGAATTTTCCAGCTGTTATTTTCACAGTGCATTCTAGTTTCTGTGCAGTCCAATCCAGTAGTGGGTCTCTGCTTTCCAAGGTATGAAATCCTCCATAGTTAGCATGGTTCTGATCAGCAGGGCTGATTTCCATCACTGCCAAGGGACCTGCAGACTGGTTGTTCCCCAGCTCTACATGGCATGGGAACTTGATGGGAAGTGAGAGAAAAAAAAATCACCAAAATTCTTTACTCCCGAGATCCGTGGAAGCTGAGGAGAGCTTTTCGCTTTTTTGTCAGCATGACAGACAGTCTGTCTACTTTGTTCTCTCTGACCTGTTTGCATGCTTTCTGTTATTGAGGGTTCTATACACTTGTGCACTGGTGACTCATTTGGCTAAGGTGCATGTAATTACAATGAACCCTGTGTTTGAAACTGGCCGAGCCCCTTTGGCTGGTTGGCTGGTTGTGGTACTGTAGTCCTGCCCCAAAATAACTTATTATAAAAAACAAACAAACAAACAAACAAACATTTTTTTCATTCATTTTTTATGGCGGAGACCACCTCTCTCCTGGCTATGAAACAGTTATGTGCCATAAAATTTCACAAAAATTCACACAGATTCCCAGACCAGTGATATTGAAATTCAAAACTGGAGAGAGGAAAAATATTTGCAGTTGGTATTTATGATCATGTGCATACATTGATTAGTGACAATTATAGATCCTATAGCTAATTCACATCCATTGTTCTTTCAGATTCTAATGGTACATTCATCTGTTGATCAGTGTGACTCCATCAGCTTTGCAGTGACCTTAGGAACTGGCAGAATAATAAATGTCTGGATACTGAGTTGTCAGTAGGGGAGGGAGAGGATGAACAATGAACAATCTGTTACATAAGCCATATGTTATATAAGAAATCATGCCTTTTTCTTCTCAATCATCCACCTATTGATGAAACATGCCATCTTTGCTGCTTTCCTTTGCACTAATCAGTCTAGGCCAACATCAGCTGGCTTTCAGTTTTTTTAATGAATACATGAATGAATGTATATTAATCACAATCTGTCTCTCCATGTCCTGTAATTCCTGCTGTAATTAATCATATAACTGGTGTATTCATAGCCAAAAAGACACCAAAGTTTAATCTGTTCATTTTAATCCGGTGAATTACAGTTTATCAATTTGATGTAGTTCTCTGTTTTAAAAGCCGGTAATCGCTAGTGTATTTGCAGTGACGCGGAGACCTATCTCAGTAAATTCACTTAATATTTTGGGACATCTGGACAGATAGCAAAGCCGAACAGGCTGTCACACAGTAGTTAACAAAAGCAGTTATAAAAAAATCCAAAACTGGTTAGATTATCTGTGGCAGGAACTGCAAAGGGCTTTGGAATGTAATGCATGGTCACGTTTTTCATTTACAGGACATCCATGCATTCCTGCCCTGTTTGTTTACAAAAATTTACAGCTGTTTACAGCTGGGATCAACAGCCACAGGTAGCCACAGGTAAGAAAAATAGCAGCTGGAAAATGTGTAACTTTGAAATCAACTGAGGTGCTGCCACTTCTAGTCATTGTGGATGTTTACATTTTATTAAAATATATCAGTAGCACAGTACCATGTCACATTTGTTAGGCATCTAATGTTATCTAATTTTAACGAGAATGTATTGTTCACTTACTAACTACTTGCGGGGGAAGCAAGTGCTTTTGTTAAGCAGTTGCACAAAGCACTTTAGTTCCTGAAGAAGATCAACCGATTTATGATGTAAACTGGTGAGTGTGAAATTAATCTCCTGTAATAAAACACAAGGTAGCAAACTGTATCCAGTGGCATGTGGGGTCTTGAATGATAATCATCATTTTCCATGATATTTGTAGGATTGTATATGTTCCATTTAGGTACCATCAAATGTATTCATATGATGTTTTGTGGTATTAGCACTGAGAATCCTAGTGAATCACATGTTTGGTTTTGCTGAGATGGATGACAGATGTCTGGAGAGCATCAAAGGCAGAATGTTATCTAGTAAGGGCCTTCGTTTGGAGTGGAGCCTGTGGCATATATGATGGTATCACTAATGTAAAAATGGATATTACAATGCTCTGCTGAGCGAAAAAATCAAACCAAATACACATAATGTATAAATATATATATATAATGTAAATGAGTGGATAAGGATAATAACTTGCCGAACAGCTTGATTTTAAGTTTGATTTAATGTCAGTTGTAACAGCAGCCTGAGATTCTCCAGATAAGTAATCTTCGAACAAGTTATGGGCTAAATATTCCAAACTAATAGAGAACAACTTGATAAAATGCCTACTGCATGGGTCAATGGTGTCAAATGCTTTTAAAAAGTCATTTAATAGGAGTGCACAATGTTGTTTATTACGAAGGGAGCTGACAATATGTTATGTTGATACATATCAACAAAAGACTCAGAGCAGTCACAGTCGTGTGTCCTGCTCTAAACCCTCACCGCTGTGACTAGCATGCTATTCACTTCCAGGTGGCCATGTAGCTGAGCATTAAGCAGTGATTCTGTTGATGTGCCCCTGTTGGCCCATCTGGAACAAGAGGGCCATTGAAATTTTCAAGCTACAACAGTGAGCTTTGAAGGGATGGCGAGCCCAGTTATTAAAAACATGGATTTTCTTATTTAGTATCTTGAGTACTGTCTTCATCATCCACCAAGATCTGAGAGTTCCTAAAAGTCAATAGCTGCTTCTCAAAGGATCCTTTGAATACAGCCAAGAAATGCAGCCTTCATGCCTCTGTTTTCGAAGGATAGGTAAGATATGTATCCTTACCGGCTGTATGCATTTACACAGTCCTGTGAAGCTTAAATAGTGCTTAAATGGCAGAAAGCGCCAATGCTGCAGCTCCATGGGAATTCATCATTGAATGCAAGTCAAAATACAATATTACGTTAAATTGTACTTCTGTTGTGTTTTTCTATATGCAGGATGCCTGAGACATTTATAAAAGATTGAAATGCTACTGGTGGCACAGGATTAATAAGATAAGCAAGTGTTTGTTAGCTAGCTACGTCTGCCACTTTCAAGTAATTACAGATAACTTAATAACTTGATAAATTGAAGCGATGTACTTTTACGGTGATGCACACATCTGGTCTTGGTCGACTGTTTCATAAGAGCCTTCACAGCCTTCACCGTGCTGATCGTTTGACTCAGGAGAAATCAACTAACAGATCTCTCTCTGCACAGAAAGGATGTCAGATTCTGACAGGTTTGTGATTTTGATGACAATAAAAAGCATATTAGTGGGAAATTATATATTTAGTTTAACATCACTTTAATATTAGTGAACCAGAAAGAATAAGCTATTTAGTCCAGGTCACTTTGAGCACAAATGTAAAAATAAATGAATCAAACCAAACAGCAAGAGGGTAAGGCAGACAACAGAGGAAATGCAGCGCTTTATTTCATGACAAAATCTTCACATCAAACATCATTTGTCCTGGTCTCATCTCTCCGGCTCATCCATTAGCCAGTGGCCAGTCCTGCAAGTCTGGCCGGGCACGCTAAATGATGTATCCCATCCCACCCTGACCATGACATGGCCCACGGGCCGACAGGTCAGTGCGGCACTCAGGACCACCCGAACACTGCAAACAAGGTGCTGAGCAAAAAATGCCTTGATGCTGTCCAGCCTTTTAGAGAGAGGGCTGACAACCGAATGGGTGTTATGAACCGCCCTGTGGTGTATCTGTCAACGCTATATTTTGTGAAACATAACAGAATGTTGGAGCATTTGAATGCACCCCTGGATGCAGCGTGTCCATCCAAGTCTTAAACTGCTGTCCAGATGGCTAGATCCCAGCTGAACTCTTTGACAGTTGCTATTATTTCCCCCTTGCCTCGTTCATGCTTGGAGGACCGGGCAATTCATAACGCAAAAGGGGGTAAGGATAATTTCAAATGTTGCCCACAGTTCATAGTGAAAAGTAAAGAAGGCTAAAATTAAACACCTGTTGAGAAAGACACTTAAAAAACAGTATAATTGAGTGTTATAAGGCAGAGTGTCATTAATATAAACTAGCAAATAAGGCTTAGGCTGTCTTCAGAGATTGGCAGTATCATCTTTTGTCCTCTATGCTCATACAGTTATGGGTCTAAATAGACTTTAGTTAATATAACTAATGGATTTCTTTCAGGGCTGAAGCCTTGAATTTGTTTTGATCAGGAAATATAAGTCAGACTTTTCCTAGTTCAATATTTCTGTTGCCTCTTATCATCTCACCATGCACAGTCTATTGAAAACGCTGCCCATAGGGATATGCACTGCATAAGACTGTGGGGTAAGTTTGATTTAGTGGTCAGTGTGGACCAGTTATGTTGCATGAGCCAGCTTTAAAATCCAGCTTTGGGTGTGTCAGGGTACAGGCCATCACACAAATTGAGCTCGAGTCTCTTGGTATGTCTGTGTGGCAGATTTGGTAGGAAGGTCCCATAAGTCATGTAACCTGAGTAGAGTGAAAGGAATACACTGCATGATTTTAATTGGTCAGTACTGGGTTTAAGTTGGAGTGAAAAGATTCTTCCAGAAAAAACTAAGGCAGGATATATGGATGTTGTTCACTTTTTCAGAAGAAGAACAAAGGTAGGATATGTGCTCGGTTTGCTTAAACAGGGGTTTGATTTTCCACATATGGAAAGACAGAAAAAATCAGCAGCTGTATGCTGCTTTGTCTGCTCAGACCAGATGGACTGTTGATGCTGGCTAGGACCAACACTTGTCTTGGCTGACAGCTTCATGGCTAGATACCTACCAACAACAGCTCAACTCTTC
>OMKZ01027275.1:68479-93004 GCA_900302535.1 Neoniphon sammara
CAAGGCCAGTGTGCTGAATTCCATTGTGTGTCATAAATAGACAAAAATAAAGTGATTGAGAATAACTAAATGTCATTACTGATCTAGAATTGCACAATTAATCTAATCTTAAAGGTGTGCTTTGCAAAATTGTATAGGTGTATAGATGATTAAAGGGAGGACTATTTAGACTCAACTTAGACTCCAAACTGTGGAGAATAAACTTGTAATCTATCAGTGAGTTGGTCCCATTATGAGAACCATTGTAGACACAACCATCAAATTGCATGTTTATTTCATGTTTTTTGTCAGTTGAGTCTAGAGAGAGGAAGTATCAGAGATGGCATTTCATTCACAGGTAGGATCGCCAACTGTCCCATATTAGCCGGGACGTCCCATATATTCAGCTAAATTGGTTTGTCCCATATGGAACCTCCCTTGTCCCATATATTGACTGCTACTCTGTAATCACCAGTAGAAGGCTCTCTTACAGATTCTAGATCTGATACAACAGCAGTAGAAACTGAATAAAAAAATAGCTGTGTGCAGATCACGCCATGGTTGAAATTATCCAATCACAGGCCCCCCTATGCGCATCAGTTGTATGTATAGCGTAAATGCGTAGACTAGTGTAAAGTAGAGTTGGTGAGTCATGTCCCTATTTTCCTCTTTTGCAATTTATTTATTTATTTATTTATTTTTTTTTTTATTTTTGCTGTAAAGGTCCAAATTGTGATTTCTTTGATCATAAATTTTGAGGCTTTTTCAAATAAGCTTAATATAATGATACAGTTTTAGTAGCTATAGACTACATGGAATATACTATTTTTTTGCTTTTCCAATTGAATAGGAATATGAATATACATTATATATTCACACACCACATTATCCACACCTCCGTGGCGTGCCACCTTTTGTCCAATATTTGGTAGTGAGAAAGTTGGCAACCCCATTCACAGACCACTTTGAGTGATTTTGGCTCAGGAGCCTCTCTGCTCCAGACGGGTAATAAGGGCTGCAAGAAAGGTGTAGCATATGCAAGTCACACCCTGGCCAAGTGTGAGCAGCTGTATTCGACATCAGAAAAGAGTTGCCAGGTTGTGATTTGGGGCCTGCAGCACTTCTGGCTCTAGATCGAAAAAATGGGTGACAGTGGTGATGGACCGGTCTAACATGCCTGATGTCACGCCCATCAGTGTCAGGTCGTCTAGCCCGCTGGTGCATTAGACTTATAGACTGAAAGATTTGGATTTTTAGGTCCTCCACAAAGCTGTGGCTGCTACCTCCATTCCAACCTAGTTTTCCCAGAGGAGGGACCGACTGCCCTCTGACCAACATGTTCTCACTCCCAACTCGTCTAAAATGGCAGCTTGGTCAGTGGCCCCACGCTTCAAACTGTGACACTCTAGGTAGCCCTGTGACATCAGTTTTGGATGTGCTGGGCTCTTCCAAACCTGATGCTCTGGGTCTTCCATTTACTCGACGTCTCACTGTAATGTTACTCGTGAACAACAGACAAAACAGTCATACTTTACGTTTTGCCACAAAAACAACTTCTTTAAGGTTAGGAAAAGGTTAGGTTTTCACACCAAAATGGTCTCGCTTCATGGGAATCAAACTCTGGTCTCCCATGTGAAAGTGCTGTCTTGTTCGCCCCGTTCACCACATTTTCGGTCTTTGTACTACATCACGGTGATTTAGTTTACTTCTCATCTCAAACTGATGCTACGGGACCCATGTCTCCTCAATATGGCTCCCTTCACGTCTCCACATGGTGCTGAAGGGCTACCTAGAGCATCATATTTTCATGCGTGGGGCCGCTGACCAAGCTGCAGTTTTTGACGTCCTGGGAATGAGAACGGGTTGCTCCAACACACCGGTGGGATCCCTGAACCTTAAGTGCCTACCAGTGCTGACACTGAATGACTATGCCCAGCTGTGAGCACTGCAAATAGCTACCAAGACTATCAGTTTTCTGTGAACTAAGCTGAACGCTGATTATTCTGCAAATTCCTGCCAAATACTCCTTCACAATAATACTTGGAATACTTTCATCATCACCTGATGGCCGGATATTTGGGAATCGCCAAGACCCAGGGCCATGCACAGAAGTGTGTATACTGGTCAGGCATGAAGGTGATGCAAATATGTAAGGTATACAAGTATTACCATAGACTTTTGTCTGGAATATTCATTTAGTGAAGCTGTGCACTGAAGCACTCAAGAAGTTATGTGTGAGGTGTCTGTGAAGTTGTGGGGTGTGTTTTTAATGCATCACATATGAACACAGAGTTGCCCTGAAGTCTGAGTGATGAGGCATCGTCTCATAGCGCTGGGCCCAGTGAGAACAAAGCTGCTGCATTGCACAAAGGGGGATTCCTTGAGCCAGGTCTTGAAAGCATCCTCATGTTTAAAGCAGTATCCGCAAAGTTTAGTTGCCATCAATGTATTGCAAGATGCTCCGCTGCACTGACATCTGTTGGTCCATCAGCAGTGAGTCCATAAAATGGATATTTCACAGGATTCAGTCTCTGCCTGTGGTACAAACTGTTGAAAGGCTTTTTGAAATGCCTCTTTAAGCCAGCAGACTCATTTGCTTTCGTTAGGGAAACGTGCATTCTCACATAACCCTCCTCTGATGTCACCTTGCTTCTTAGTGTTTCCAGTGCACTCCTTGCAGCACTAGATATAAAAGCTTTGGTAGGTGTGACACCCAAAGCAGCAACCCTTGATGGAGTAAGCATGTTTCTTCGCTCTCTAATGCTCATTTCATTGGCCTTGCATCATATTGCAAACCCCCCTGTACAAACTGCTGCATTGCCTCACGTTATCTTCATGTATTAGCTTTTTCTTCACTGTGTTTTTGCGAAACAAACAACAAAGTTGCACCCCTCCGTGTAATATTGACATTTCCATTTCTCTAATTAACTTTGCTTAAATGAGTGAGAGAAATTGAGGGAAAGTTAATGTCCACTGGCTGCTAAGTTTCGCTGGATGCTGATGGGAGTGCTGCCCCCACATTGGCCCAACTGAAGTGAGGACTGTTTCAACTCAGCTGACCAAAAAAAAAAAAAAGGAATAAGCAGAAAATTTGAAGGTTGAGTCTTCATGGTCCCTGACTCACTGAAAAATTACATATTTCCACAGTTTTTGGCCACTGAGCCTGAATAGCCTCAATCAAACATCAATTTAACATGGTGCACCTTTAAAAAAATGTGTATATAATTTTCCCTTTCACACCTAATATTTATTCATTGTTCACTAATGATAGGTTATTTTCTTTTAAAAATGTTGTTCAAAATAAATTCTATTACCTGGCTGTCAAAAGTTTGTATCCCCTACTGTTTGGAGGTGCCTGCCTTCCAAGTAAGTAAGTAATCTAGTTTAGTCTCCGTCATGCTGTGCCATAAGGACATCTTCAGACATCTCAAGTAGATAATTAATCATTCATGGCAACCAAAATGGCAACAACTACCACCTCCCTCCCTGCTGAGCTTCATTCCTCCCTCCAAAAAATACAAACATTTAAATATGAAATATACAAAGGAGGGTTACATGTCCAGCAGATATCCTTGTAGCTCAGTGTCACTTTTGAAGCCATTCAAGTCCCGTAGCTCTCGCCACTGCTGAAGCACATCTCCATTTCATTTCATTTCCTTTGAGTTTTATCCCTCGCTCAGTCTAATTCCTTTTTCTGTAGCCTCTGATCCTCTGAGGTATTCCTTTCATTTTTGCTGCTTGGCTGTGTAAGGCCGTTTCTTACCCTCTTATGGTCTTTTTTTCTGCAATAATGATGTAAACAATGTTGCTCAAGATGTTGCACAGCAGAGGTTGGCTCACCTGCGTGTGCACCAAGCAGTGCACAAGATGTGACTGACATTAAGGGAGGAACGCCCTCTTGTCACGATTGTTTGTTTGACTGGGAACGAGCCCCAGGAGCAGCCAGAGAGACTGAATTTATGGACATTTACTTATGGATACCTGTTGATAGACAATGGGAATTTCACCATATATGATAAAACTGGGTTGAAAGGAACACCAAGAATTTTTAATTGTGGAGGTCTGGGAAATCTCCAACATTTAAAGTGTCATCTCCTAATATCTCAGGATGTTAAATGATACTTTTTGGCATAAATATAGACATGCTACTAAATTTGTAAGTTGTGAGCGGTTATTAGACTTTAAAATTTGGGTATCATCAGCATAGAAGTGCAAAATGATGTCATAGCCTCAGATAGCTTTGCCAAGAGATAACAAGTAAATAGAAACATAAACAATGAAAGTATGGGGCTGTGGATGCTAATTTAGTTTGGCAGGCAATTTAGAAGTATGTTGTTATCAACTATGTCTGGTGCTGCGCTCCAGTTGATTAGAATTAAAACTGAGGAAGCAATGCAATGGGAGTTCAGACTGGACAAAGGCCGTATAAGGTGCTGCTATAGTTTTAACACCACATGTAATAAGTAAATTGAGAATTTTCTATCACCTCACTGTTTTATAGCAAAACCATTTACCAGTGTTGTCCTGCTACATTATAATATAGCCACAAATTATGACAAAACTTGTTCCATAAAAGCGCATCTTATCATAGCTGTCCAGTGCCATAAGTTTGAATCACAGGATGAACTTTGAACAATTGAAGTTTTCAATGTATTCAGCTTCATATTTGATCCTGATGCTGTCTAAGTTGCAAGGGAGGGCTTGTTATGTGTTCTGTCATTCTGAATTGTGTGGGTTCGTTGGTAAAATGACAAGATGTCAAGACAAATCTCTGCTAGTGCTTCATAGCAGCTTCTGGCAAATCTAATTTATGCACTTTGTATTGTAATGCTCCACCTAGGTCTGCCTGGATGTTATCAAATGACCTGTCACTTTTAGAGATGGACTGATATGAGGAAAAATGAAATATAGCTCTTACCCTCTCTGGGAAACTGGAAGATGCTACCTTTTACACTTAGAGGAAGAATTTAAACACGATTATAATATTCTAATAACACCCCTCAAAAACTTGCAAAAGTGGAGTCATCAGAAAAACAATGGCTGGGAACTGTAAGCTTGTTAAACCTAGACTGCAGGTCCGCCTAATAAGAGTATGTTCACACCAAGCATGCTTCGAGCAGTTAACTTGACTTTGAATATAACTAATTAACATACTTGTCAACCTTAAAGGTTAAAAAATAAGGAGATTTTTTTTAAAAGTGTGTTTCTTGTAAATTATTTTATTTACCAAATATAAATCTGTTCATGAAAGTACATATCATTTCATTCAATATGAAAATGCACATGCCGTATTTTATATCTCCTTGAGGTCATTCTGAAAGTTGCTGAACAGGTATGTTAATTAGTTTGTTGTTCCTTTTTGTATTAAGTTCATTGTGAATGTGAGTGTGCTCATTTACTTGTTGAGCTAGTCTTTCAAGCAGTAGCACTAGTCTTATTTACAGTAAGTACTGGAACAAAATGAAAATGCATTATTCTGCATTCACATCTTCACCCACATCACACCAGAGGATACAATTACACAGATTCATATGTAAATAGAGCTTACAACTGTTGCCTGATAGTGTGAAATATGTATAAGCCGCTTCAGAGCCATGTTGGCACCAGGCTCAGCTGTGCAGCCCGGGACTCTTTTCCAAGCAACTTCCACCAGCGCATCCACAGGCCAGTCGAGAGATATAATTCCTCCAGTGTGACCTAGGTCTGCCCTCGCAGCAAAGACTGGGGATGAGTGGTGAAGCCAAAGCAGAAATGACTTAAAGTGTAATTTTTCTTAATGGCCAGCAGATGACGACTATGCTGGCTGCAGAAGTCAGAATGTATTGAAGCCAATAGGGAAACTCTACTTCTCTCTTTATTGCCTAAATTTTCCCCATGACGTTATGGTCTCAGTCGCTAATTTCAAGTCTTCTTAAATGGTGCTTTATGTGGGCTATTCTTTACAGTGTGATTACCTTTTGATTGACAGGTCACTGTCTGAAAATGTCTTGTTCTGTGTTACACTGCTATAACAGCCTCTGAAGAGTCTGCTCTCCAGTTTTTAGGTAAGTTGTTTACTTTTTAGTTGGACATGCATCTAATTTCTACACATTTTAAGACTCTGACAATGCTTAGTTTTCAAAACATGGCATAGTTTTGATAAACATTAACTTGAATTGTATAACTACTACTGTTAGCAGCAAGAAAGTGTGGTCAGTGCTGGGCTAATTTCCTCAGTCAGATTTCCTGCTTCATTCCCAGGTTACACCACCAATAAAAAAAGGGTATATTTGTTGTGCAGAGTGGGCAGAGTGGGCATTTTCCCTGTTTCTTATTGAAGTGTCTTGGTCTGGGGGAGCATATTTTCAGCAGCAGCATTGTTACCTAATGGTTCAAGAAACCCTGTAGGGCCAATAGGTGGCAGTGTGTTTGAATACAGCTCTTGTTCTTCCATGACCATGTGGTGAGATTGGTATAGGCTATATTGTATACTACTGTATACTATATAAGAGTGTTACTCCCCCTTAACTCTACTCTTTTGACCCAATTTGGGTTTTTCGAACAGCAGTTAAGAAATCAATGGGTAACATCACAACACCTATGTCCACGTCTGTTATACAGTCCATGGGTCTGCCCTAAGGCCTCCTCCCAGTCAGATATGCTTGGCAGACCTCCAAACAGAGACAACATAGAAGCATCCTTATCAGCCCGAACCAACTCAACTCACTCCTCTCAATAAGGAGGAGCAATGTCTCCACTCTGAGCTCCTCCTCGATCACTGAACTTCTTACCCTATTATACCAATACGGTTGGCCTACCTTAACTAACCAAGTCATAAAATTACATAATTTCTATATTGGAGGGAATGCATCTCCCAAACGCAATCCCCTCCAAGATTAGGCCCTAGATTCCATGAGACTGACTTGCAGAGCTAATCTCTCCACAATATCAAAAATTGTAAACCACTTCAGGAATTGTGTTTATGACATTTATAAGACAAGTCAGATGTGTTGACATGTCTGCCCACAGGATACAGTAAAACTTTAATTGCAGCTGAAGTGGAGTACCACAGTGGGCGTTTTCCCGGGGCTCTGTTTACATGCAGCAACAACTGCTTTTGATGGGTTGAATCTGTTCAATAGCTAAATTAAGGCCGATAATCCGGTGAACCATTCTACATAATGAGTTTAGACAGTTGACTTGTGAGATTATTGCACCCTAAGTATGGCTGAAGGGACATAATGATAAACATTTGACTCTATGATTCTCAAATATATTACAATGAACCTCTATGCAAAGTTCTTAAGTAAGAACCACTTCATTATCCTGTGTTTTTATTGCCCCTAAGCAATGAAACTGCTGATAAATTAACTGCTATATTGTAGCTATATGCGATATGTTGCTCTATCAGAAAAGGGACATTTAAATCAGAGATCCCTCTCTAGCACAAAATATTTTCTGAACTCTGTTTTATCAGGGAAGCACAGGGGGTTTACTAATTAAAGTGTCATTTGGATGCTGAGGGTGCTGAAATTGAGCAGCCTGATATGGCCCTTGACGAATGGCCTGGGGTTGCTTTTTGATTACTGTCCTATATGCCTGTTGGCCCCTCTTGTCAACTACTGGAATAAAATCAAAATGGCATTTAATTTGCAGTAACATGACTGATATTTTAATTATCCGAACACATCTGTTAAGGCTCTGGCGTCATCTCAGTATTCCCTTGATGAAACAATATGCTTGTGAAATAATGTGCCTCTGCAGGAGTATTGATTGTATAGGTGCAAAATCATATACATGGATATTGTGTCTTAGTCAAATTCCTTCTAGTTCCCTCTCAGTCTCAGTACCTTCTCATTGAAGTCTTGGGTTTGGGACTGACAGATAAAATAATATTACCTATCAATGTCATGTTCATTGTGACAGGTTAACTCAAGTCCCCATGTAACTTGGCTTGCTTGTAAGTCTACCCTTTTTGTTCTTTTACATCTCTTAAAAATGGGTCGTCAGCATTTCGTACTAATTGCAAATATTCTTTTATTAAATGAATGGAGGAGGAACTTTTATGTGCCTTTGTGCATAAACAGTGACCCTTCAAATGATTTATGAATGAGCTGAGCATTATTTGAATTTCAATGACAGCGACTTCTAAGGATCAACTCAACTTGTTGCATAATCCCTGAATTAAAAGTTTCTACCAACAAAAGTCCCCTGTGCCCAGTGCAATCAATAGACCGCACAGAGGTATTGTCTTTCTCTCTACAGAGGGAAAAGAAACACTATTGATGGTTGTAACTTTTGAAAAATGTAAAGACAATGTCTGCCTCAAAGAGAGGACAAAAGATCAACAGATGGATTAGATGCCCATGAGGACAAATTTATATTTAGATTTAAACCTTAACACTACCAAGCCTGAAGGCATTCATTCACACTGTAACACCCATAGGATATTTACACATTTATCCATAGAATAAATCAAGACCTCCATGTGGCAATAGAAAAAAAATATGTTGCCTCTGCTCCTAATCTAGCAAAATTAATTGTCCTCCTTGCTGTATTCCATTAATGTGACTCAGGGAAAAATGAACATGCTGTAACTACATTATGGTAACCTTCAGAAGACTTAAACCATTGATCAAAATATTTTGGTAAACTGATGACTTGGGCACGCGGGATCTGAACTTAGTAAACAGCTTTCATTTGTCATCCTGAAATTTTGTCAGTGTTTAATGATCATCAAGGAATTGGGCATGGATAATTAAAAGAACATGTTTGCTCCCTGAAAGTGCTAGACAGTGTAAGTATGGACCATGGAGAAAAGCTATAAGTTTGTTTACTTATCAATTAAATCTATGTAGCCAAAGTATTAGAGGCAGGACAACCAAAAAGGAATGCAATAGGCTGCCCTCTATGGATCAAAGACTATCTATTGCCTTCTCTTCAGATGATATAGTCATGTCCCCAGTATACTCTCACATCTATTAAAGTGTTGCACATCTATAGTTATGAGACAGTGGTTTCAGATAAGAGTTCTGTAAAAGCAAAATAAATGATGAGATATTGTAATGTAGAACTTCTCAGCAAAATGACAAGAAAGCCCTGAGAGTCCAAGGGCAATTCCAAGCATGCCACTGCCCCGCCCTGACAAGGAAAAGTTTATCTAGGTGGAATACTTAACCCCCCATCTTCCCCCACAATCACCCACATACACCACTGTCACCACCACACATATCCCACATCCAACCAAAGCCTAATGGTTTAATGGTCTAATGGTTGAAATTGTGCTCTTAAAATTGCCATCTACTGTTACCTGATCCGACTCCGATTTCCCTCACATGTACATTTCCTCTGGTCTCTGTTCTCACTGAGTGGGAATTGGCCTGGAAATGAAAACCTGCTTAAACATCGTTCCGAGGATGTTGAGCAGATGGTTCAAATCCCTTTTGAGTAATTCAGACTGCTCACTGCACAGACTGCACAGTCTGCTAACTCAGACTGTCTGATGATGTTTATTCTGACGTGAATGATGAGCCTCTTAATACCAGGTTGGTTTGACAAGAGTGGACTTTGCCCACAATAGAGAAGACTTCGGCTCCTGGGCAACAATAGCTTTTTGCCCCTCCAGCCCTGACATTTGTATGGAGTCACCATCGACTATTGTGGAGTGGCTGTCAGATATGACCTGAAGCCTATAGGTTGTAGGGTTGGGAATCGAGAACCGGTTCCTGTAGAGAAGCGGTTCCGTGTTTTTCAATTCCATGGAATCGTTTGGCAGTTTATCTAGCGATTCTCTTTGGATTCCAACCAGCACGAATCTCATGTAATTTACGCAAGTTACGCACACTCAATTCCAGAAAGCACTTACGTGATTAAGTTACGCTGGTTTAGCACGTGCATTGCAGTTGTAAACAACAATGGCGCCCACCAGGTTCAAAAAATTGATGCTAATCAAACTGTTTGTTCTCCTTTTTCCCCAAATTAGAATCGATAATCAATGAACAATTCGATAAAGAATCGAATTGTTAAGCAGTATTGATAATGGAATCGGAATCGTAAAAATCTTATCAGTTCCCATCCCTAATAGGTTGCCTTGCTTACCTCAAGGCCAGAGCTGATGTTGGCGTCAGGACTGAGGGTGCTGCTGATGGGGATCACCTAAGGAATAATGCATGAAGAGTTAATCCTAACCCTAACCCTGAAGCATGAACCTGTTTTCCACTGGCACCTGGAGTCCATTACTGTGATGGGGGTTGGTTGATGGGGGGAGTATGGAGGGTTGCCTTCTTAACTATTACCCCTTCTGAACAGTCCATGGCTCTGAGTCTTGGGGAGTGGAAGAAGCCAATAACTTTGGTTTCACCCCTTGTATTGACCAGGGTCCCTCTGTGAAGTTCAGCTGGAGTACAGGCTGACCACCTTCAGTGGTGGAGACTAACCATGGCATGGTTCAGCCAACCCGATTAGCCATACCAGAGGCTGTGACTGTGAGGAAGCCCAGGAGTTTTCTGTCTTTCTTAATCTAGTAAAGTAAGGATATTCTTCCCTTCAGTTTGGTGATCTTCTGTCAGAGGCAAATGCAGCTTCTGCATCTAGATAGATGAAGATAGGTTCAGGCATAAAATTTTTTTTTTGCTTGAGGCCAATCAACAAAACACCTGAGCAGCGCAGTTATAAATCAAATGAGAAAAACATACAATCACAATGTCACAGGAAAAATGAACACTTAGACCAATCTCAATCTCAGTCCATTTATAGCTCAGCCTCTGTGGGCAGCTTTGACATGTGAGTCCCTGCACTCTAGGCCACAGTCTAGCTGTCTTACCATGTCATCTGAAGGATTTCTTTTGACAAGTCCTCTCTGCACATAGTGACATAAAGTACTTGTTAACAGCAAGCAGGAGACAATGTCAGGAAATATGTTGGTTTTCATCAACATATTTCATCATCCCTGCAACCCATCTGTGTCCGGTGTTGTTTATCTGGGCGATGCTTATAGAGTAGAACAACATGTCATTGTCCATAAATACTGTAAAGTGGGGCACACAGGAGAAGCAGTCCCTAAATTTCTTGCACACATCCCATTTTATGGCTAGAATTTCAAGTTTACCTGAGTGCAAGTGTCAGTTTCTTTCTGCAGGAGACTGTTGTAAATAGCAGAGAGTATCCATGACCCTTAAAGGATAATTCTGGTATTTTTAAACCTGGGCCCTATTTATTATTCAAGATTATTGAAATTGATCTGTACTCCCTTGATAGAGACAAGTCTCCCAACACAATGGACCTCTTCCTTGAATACTTCACACTCGGTGGCCCTGAGCTTAACTGTGGCATTGAAACACTCTCAGGAAGCATTTCAGTCACTCAGCATGGTTTTAAAAGCGTTTAGCAAGGCAGAGGGCATCACTGAAGTAAGGGATGCAACTTTCATTGCATAGCAAGCCCAATATCTCCTCCATGCTCCTCTGAAAGTATGAACTTAAGGGGATGCAGATCCAATCATACAGCCCCATGAGGCATTAAGTGTCATCAAGTATCTAGATCTTTCGGTCATGTAGTGCTGATGACAGGCTTTCCCTTAACCCAAAGTGGAGAACCTCAAGCGTGTCTATCAGATCTTGAATGCAGGTGGGTGTTTGGAACCATCTTTTGGTTCAAGGCAGGTAAGTCCTGGGTATACACCTTGGTGTGGGTGGCTATGTGATTATGATGTAGGGTTGCAGCACCGGTTATTGGCCTTCAGAGGTGTAGACATATTAAGACTGGGGATGCACCCTACATCATTGTTATCACATGCAAAAGCATGAAATTCTTTAGGACATTTGTTTTGCTACCGCTTGTTTCTCACTTACATGACTACTATTGACTAGGGGATGAGGAAGCATTATTGGCTAGAAATCATCACCAAAGAAGAGGGAGGAGACCATATTCTTTACATGGCCACTGTCTGTTTTGTCTATCTCTACTATTTTCTCAATTGTCTGGACACTTCCCAGACTCTGTAACTGATCTCTGCTGCAATGATGAGTATCGGCCCACATGTATTTTGAATTCCTTTCTTGATAGAAGTGCAAGGTCTTTATGAGCTATGATTTTGGGTGAGGAGACCGCTCAGGCAAGTTTACACTTTTGTGTCAAAAACCTCCGTAGCAACACGATCAGTGTTGGAGGCTCCTGCTACAGTTTACATGCACCTCTCCAAAAATCTAACTGTGCATGATTAGCGATTGATCCGCTTGGCTGCTTTGCACTTTTTCCATGTTTTTTGATTGATTTGCACTCATAATGAAGACACCAGCATGGTGCCAGCCATAGGGAGACAAACTGAGGAAGTTTGCAAATATGTTCATTTTTACAACTCATTCCCAAATTATAAAGAGTGCCAGATGTCACTAAATTCACAGTGACAAATATCCCAAAACATTGGATTGCAAATGTGTCTGACTGTAAAATTAATTAAAGCTTGACAGTGCCATCCAGTGTTTCACCAATCTATGCACAGACTCACGAATGTAGAATTATAAATACTCACAATGCCAGAGAAGTATAAACCAGCCTTTAGTCAGAGTCTGGGTGGTGTGTCTAGGAGTGTACTACTGGAGTGATTGCAGTCATCTGCAGGAGCTCAAAATAACGAGCATGCCAAAATGTAAGGTGCAATTCAAGGGCATCCATTTTTGAAGCCACCCGAAGGGCAGAGTATCAACATTTGTACTGATAGACTGTGTGTTAGTATCACTGATCTATAATATACTCTTGATTGCTAATGTAATGATAAACTGCCCTCTACAATTGAAGCCACTTGAAGTGGGACAGTGGCAATATTGGTATGCCCAAACGAAGTGGAAAATGCACAGCATAAAGAATAACATTCTGTATGGTAACTGAATTACAATTATATTTTTTCAAATTCTTCATGAATTACATACTACAACAGCTCATCCTCTATCTCCTGTTTGTCCAGCTTCACTGTATCTCGGTGAGGTCTTCATGGGATGTCATTGGTAAACCTGCATATCTTTTCAGTAGAAAGACAAAGCAGTCCTGTATTCACATCTCAAACCAGTCCTTTCCTTTCATTGCCTGCTATTATGTATGCCCTTCAGACACTGAGTGCTCAGAGCCCTCACTGGGTGTCCACATATGCACGGGCCTCCTCCAGTCTTGCCACTTCACATTGGCTCAGCCAGGTTGGCACAGGTTCAGCAATTTGTTGCATTTCTCATGTATGAGTGTGTGCATGCAAATAAGAGTTCTGTAGATAATACAGAGCAACACAAGCTGTTGTTTTAAAAGACAACAGATCTTGTATGAAAACACGTTGGATATAGCCTCTGAAAAATACAGCAAACTTTGAAAGTATGGTATGACTGTCAGGTTAAACAAAGCAAAAGAGTCTGCAGTTAAAGCATGGAAGTCTCTGTCATCCAACACTTTTGTTTTTCTTATCTAAAGTTGATTTGGTAGTTTAATATGACAGTTTAATAATTTCATGCAGCATTTGAATGCCTGCTGCTCCATAACTAGTTTTCTCTTTCACCCGTCTGCTTTCAGTAGTGATGGCCGTTTGCAATGTGCTGTCGTATTTTCTTATGTAAAGCAATAAAAAAAAGTCGCCATTACAAGAAAAGAAATGAGACAATAAATAATAAGCACAAATAAAATGTGACCAGATATACATTATGTGACCACATTTAATAATACTACTACTACTACTACTACTACTACTACTACTAATAATAATAATAATAATAACTTTATTTGTATAGCACCTTTAAAAACAAAGTTTACAAAGTGCTTTAATTCCCCAGTAGATCATGGTGACAATATGGCCTCATAAAGTTTTTAACATTAGAACTACTACTTTTTTTCACATGATACCACTACGGTCAAGACAATGCTGAATAATATATCCTCATGTTCTTGGTAATTGGTGATTAAATGTTTATTTAAAGTGCATTTCATTAAGCAAACGAAGAAAACTTTTTTTGTTTTATTTTCAACTCCTGTAAACTGACTCTGACCCCCACAAGCTGTGGTACTCTACATGCAGAGCGTGTTCTGCATATAGGCAGCAGTAGACACGCCCTTAGGCCCTGTTTAGACTTGGTTTTAAAATGAGTCTTGGTGTTCTGAACACAAGTGGATAGCCGAGACATGTCGCCCTTCATACCTGTCTCTAAAATGGGTCTCCAAAGTGTCTTAACTGACCACTTGTGCTCAGTTTTGTTACGGCCTACGTCACTTCTGCGAGAAAGACAAAGGGTGCCGCACACAGTTATTACGTCAGTCTCTCGCCAGACTAGCGCCAGGTAAATTTCACATGGGATACCTGGGAAAACAAAATGTCTCGAGAACTGATATACATGTACGGTTTCACTTGTGCCCCAACCACGTACATCAGTGCTCCTCTCCATTTTTTCAAGAATTGTCTTGCTGTCACCACAACCACCGCCATGTCCTGCATTGAGGACGTTTTTTCCTGTTACATCCTTGGAGGGACGCATCAGGACGCATCAAATGATGCATGGCCAAAAACGTCCAAGACCACCTTGGGAAGTGGTTTGAGTGATCGGATCACAATGCGTGGTGGTTTACACTTGTATTTAGCACTGTCCACTTGTGATCTAATTGCCCAAGATGCATTTCAAAACCACGTGTAAACTGGGTGTTAGCCTCATAAAACTTGCCCTCTAGTGGCAGCAAGTAATTTAGTGCCAACACCCTACACCCTGTGGCCATGATCCTGATCACAGCTTCCTTCGACCGCCTATGGGAGGACGCAGACTGTAGTTTTAGTTCTACAAACATTTCTCAGAGGCAGATGTGCTCTGAAGGCAGAAAAAAGCTCAGTGCTCGAGTTAAACTTCAATGGGCGAGGCCGATGAACCTCCAGAGCCACTCTGCCTGAGAGAAATGTGCATATAAGTAAAACTCTCATCTGCTGGGAGAATGCCTAGCAGATGAGAGGACAACTCAAAGGACAACTCAATTAGATCCCAAGGCAAAAACCGTTGTGTAAAGGCAGTGGTTAGCTGTCAGCTTTCCTATTCCCTAAGGCTGTAATCAGATAACAGGCTTTTTTTCTCCTGCTCAAGCTAGGGTCACTAAGAACAGACAGAACACAAGCTCAAAGTGCACAAGGATCATTACATCATTCTTCTTGCTGTGCAGCTGTCTGTTATTTAGCTAACCTGAAGCGACAAAAGGGGATGACTCTTGATAAAAAAATGGACCAGAGAAAATTATAGATTACTTTGCTTGCTCTTGAAGATGAAGAAACCATCCTGAAACAGATGATGTAGCTGAAGTAAATGTAAATCACCAGAAAACAGTTAGATTGCGATTAGCCAGGCACTCATCCTTTTTCTGTCTCACACTGAAGAAAAAAGTTGGACCATCCAGAGCATTGCCCAAAAGATGAGGCACTTCGTTTGAAAGTGCACGTGGCCAAGATGTGACATGACCAAAGTAATAACTGGAGAAAAAGCATTTGAAAAGCATCTTAAGCTATTTCAGCCTAATGTTTGACATTGGCGGGGGGGGGACTGTTCTTGCCCCCTTGACTACCATCACAGATAGCTGGGGCGGGAAGAACACCTCGATCATCTGCTGAACCCACCAACCCAGCTGTTGATGGGACCTGGCTGTCAACAGAGCGCAGGCTAGCTAGGCAAGCATTACACTGTGCTTGCTGCTGGAGAAGATCGACCGCAGCTCTGACTTAATACAGGGAAGCTCAGTGGCTGTGATACAAGGTGAATTAAGTCATGAAAAACAGAATAAAATGGAGTCCATTTCAACGTACGGCTGTGAGACTGTGAAAGGCAATGCCATTTTTTTAGCCAAACTCTTGTTGAGGCTGCTGATAGCTGGATCAGGCAGTAGGCATTTGGGTCGGCAGTAAGTGGAACAAGATGGCCAGGTTAAGGTGTGGAAGAGAGGGAGAGAATTGATAAAACTTAGAGACATGGGCCCAAAGAAGGGGCGCACTGTGGTGATCAGTTGCTCTAAATGCTAGTGTCGCTGGTGCTGGTCTCTTTAACAGCTAATGTCTTTAATTGAAGCTTAGCCAGCTGAGAGAAACGGCAGCAGTTCATACCTAGACAGACAGTAACAGATAAAGCAAGGTAATCAGACTGTCAAGGGACAGTCTACATAGAGTCGGTACAGTCAGACAAATGAGCAAATAACACAGTTGCTGGGTAACAAAAGTAAGAACCAGGATGTTCCTCGCAACTATCTGTTTTACCTTGACAGGCTGAACCCTGTCACAGTCTCAAATGATACATTTTCCTTTTCCTTTCTACAACACGAAATTCATGTCTGCAAAATGAGAATCATTTTAATTTAAAAAAAAAAAGTACATACCAGTTGTTTGTCTTGGTGGGTTTTCTCAGGTAGGTCGCACTAAACACACCACAACACAGGAGTGTAAAAGTGATTCATGAAAAATAAAAATCACTCATGGCAAGTTCACAGTGACTCACCAAAACACCAAACAGGCACAGGTGAGAAAAACTTAAAATGCCAGATATAAATAAAAATGCCACTTCACTGATGGAAAGCCACGCAGAGGTGAAGAAAGAGAGAGAGAGAGAGAGAGGGAGAGAGAGAGAGAGAGAGAAAACGTGACTCTGTCTCATAAGGTTCCCCATGTTTTTCTGTTGGAACCGGACTGATTACACTGATAGGAAGTCAGTAATACAAAAAATAAGAATAAACATAAATATACAGAGATCAAGAGAATATTACACTGTGCCTCCAATTGGATATACTATATATGTGTATGGGTATATGTTCATCAGTGAGCAATTTTCCAATTAAAAGGTAAAACCAGGGTATGCTAAAGAAATACAGCCTTTTTGCCATATTGTCAGCCAATATTTCGGACATGCAACCATGTTAAAAATAAATTCAATGAATAATTAAAAATAAGTACAGGTCTGAGTCAAAGACAAAGGAAGGTGGCTGGAAATAAAGTAAATGTGCACATGCAACTAAAATCTGTGTGTATGTGTGTGTGTGTGTGTGTGTGTGTGTGTGTGTGTGTGAGAGAGAGAGAGAGAGAGAGAGAGAGAGGGAGGTGCAGCGTGTTTTGCACCATCTGGAGATTGAGATTTCATAATGAATAGCAGCTTTCTTTTCACAGCCTGTCAAATTATGGATGATTGAAGCTGCGAGGGGTCAAACGATGGCAACCATCAACAAAACACTGAAAACATGATGGAGAGTGATGGATAAATGTTATCATCGGTGATGGTATCTTTTCTTTGGACTTAAAGCAAATTAATGACAATTATGAATGTTGATTGTAATGTTTTAATGATACATTATCATCCACTGCATGTGTAGCATCAAAGCAGCCTGAAAGACATTTGCTTTACATACTGCACATGCCACAGTTACTGCTACTACTACTGATAATAATAATAATAGTGATAATTTACACTATGTTCTCTATTTGTTATCAAGCAGCAGTGTGTGCACGCTCATGCCTGTGTGTGTGTGCGCTGGCTACGATGAATCAAGATAACATGGTTGTGAATCATAGGAAGCAGATTGCCTCTGCCAGCCTCCATACACACAGAGATATTTTAGCACTCCACCACAACTGGAACAGATGTGCTAACCCTGCTCGCCTGGGCATCAGGCTGTATCCCTCTGCACACACACAGACACACACACACGCGCACACACACACACGCGTATGCATGGACGATGAGCAGCAAGCAGAGATACATGTGCGTCTCCTCGCCCTACCTGACACCTCTCTGCAGTGACTGATCACCTCTATTATCTGTGTGTGTGTGTGTGTGTGTGTGTGTGTGTGTTCAGTAGTGTGACCAGTTATAGTTGAACACTTCAATGTCTACAGCTGAGCCTGGGGTTGGTCTACCTCCTCTCACACTTCTGCATCTTTCAGTCATCCCGACATTTCCACCAGCATCAATTCTGTTACACAGGAACATCACACTCATTTACAAATTATCATTTAGGATCAAAGATGTTTAATGTAGACATTGTTTAAATTTAGTTTTGATGCCATCGTTAAATTTTAAAAACTTAATAAACCCATCCTGTGGACTCCTGCTGTGGCTTTCACAGGGCCCCCTAATATTAGTAGGGTGGGTTCATGGGTCCTGTTCATCACTTCCTCTGTAACCAATCCCTGTGGCTTCCTGTGTTGGGAGACCCTCCTCTTTCCAGTATTAAACCAGAGAGAAGCAGTCATGTTTTCAATGGCACATCTTCTATTTACTGTATGTTTTCAGTGATTGATTCATATTTGATTTTGATTCTTAAAATCAATCAGTCTTGAGTTGTATTTTTTGCATACCCATTAGCATAAATAAACATTAATAATGTACAATCTAATGCCAAATGAGTTTGATAAAATTTAATAATGTGTAGTTCATAACAACTGTAACCATAACAAATCTCAAGATCTTGATACATTGTTGGAGATACATCAGGTCAGCAGGCTAAGTTCAACTGAATTTATGATGTAAAAATGGTAACTTTTCGTTATAGTGGAAAGGAAAAAAATATATATAAAGCTATAAAAAACAAAGCTACGTTCTGTATACAAGAAAGAAAATGAGAAAACTGAAATCAAGACTATGAAATCATTTCAGCCACAACCAACTCAGGCCTGTTTAGTTACATTTTTGATTGTATGTTGAATTAAAAATCCAGCAACCACCGTAACCGCTTACATTCTGTCCTCTGAGTCCTGAGTACCTGGGAGTCCCTTTCAGCATCTCCCATAAAATTGCAGAGGTGTCCCACAGGGGAACCCCGGGGGAAAACAAACGTCCTTCTAAACTGTAACCCAAAGAGAAAATTATAGTGTGGAAGTCCCTTCAGAATGATCCCTGCACCCTTCTTGGCTTTTATATCAGATGATTAAACACTCCTTTGGCAATATTTTCTCAACGTGAGAGGGCACTTGGGCACAATGAAATAGAAGTGCAGAGGCGATTGCCCCAAATCCTCTGGATCCACTGCCTGCAGCCTTGGACAGCCCAAACACCATTGGAGTCTGTTTGAACCGTCCCCCAAAGCCAGAAAAGCACAGAAGATCCAAGGAAAACACAGAACCTACAGACATTAAACATGCACTGTTCATACAGTATTTGTCTGAAGATCTGAACGGGCTTTGTATTACAGTAGCAGTGCCGGTCCTGAACCAAAAAATTCAGCACGATTCCTAGATAATCAATCTGGATACACTCCCCATCACTTGTACTATCTTTTACAATTGATTATCAGGAGAACACCACCATGGTGTAATATCAAGCTAATGAAATGGGATGAACCTGTCACTCATTTGTTTAGCGGACAGAATACAATAAGAATACAATATTTAAAAGCTGATGTTATCCTTTACATATTATAATAACTTACATGATATTCCTACTCGCTCCTTAGAAATCATAATTCCCTTTGGATCCAATAGAAGAGAGTGTAAGAGGAAAATAGCTATAATATACACCCCTTGAAGATATCACTGAGCACCAAGACCTGCAGTAGAAGGACCTACTGGAGTTTAACACCAGTTGCACATCAGATGCAATTTCGTGAGGAGAACTGTTCACTTCCATTCATTGTCTGTGACAAACAAGTAATCACGTGCATATGGTATCATGTAATAGCTAACAATGCTAACTGGGCTTGTGGTGTGACAAGCAATCTTTAATGCTACTGGTCTAAACTTGAGTATTCACATTCTCCCAGTCATTACATTTTTGTTCCTATTGTTCCACTTCATATTTAATGGAAAATAGAGATCATTGTTATGGCTGTCTTGGGATTGCCTGAATTTAGCTAAAAAGGTAATTTTAGTGTGCTAGAGTAGCTATTCCATCACATCCATATATAGTCACTTAGCTAGCTAGCTCACTAGAGTTTATAATTAAGATTATAAATTATATTTTGGCAAAATTAATTGAAGAAAATGCAAAATAGGTCTGAATAAACGAATCATGGTAAACAAACCGAGAATTTGTTCCAGTGCTTGACCCCAAAACACAACCACAAGCAATGACTTTTGATAGAGCAAAGCAATGCCAAGCAAAGAGGTTGTACAGTTATGAAAGCATGACCTCTGACATAAGGATCAATCAGGCACAATTTATTAAATGAGACAAAATTTCAGATGACATTTAAACAGAACTGAGGACTTGCAAACCCTTGTTTTATTTTATTAAATAAATGCAGACAAGTTCTTCAGTGTCTTGCAGCATTCTGAGCATACAGATGCAGTGACGTGGTTCTGTGTGTGTTTGCATGTACATATGGGTATGTTTGTGTGTTGCAGAGTACATGCCTGTATATGTGTGCATCAAGAGCTGTTTGCACGCCTGCGTTAACAATGTACAACTGTTGGAGAGCCTATTTCTTTCCAGGAGCTCATTTAATTGAGCGTTGCTGATTTTGGGCCAATTTTCCACATATAATGAGCTGTTCCAGTTCAGGATGTTTTGTAGAGGAGGAGCAGCATTTCAGCAACAAGGGTGTAACACATAAGTTCATTAGAGACATTAGTTGTGCATGCTGGAGAGAAATAACCCACCTCCCAGAAACATGGACATTAATTCTGGGACACTGTGGCATTCCAGTGTTCATTAATTAATGTCTAATCCAGTCTGGCATATCCCACAGATGCAATATTTTCTAGCATCACAGTGTTGTTAAAGTGAGGCTTTTACTGCCGTACAACACAAAGTAACCATAATGTATCTGCGGGGTTTTGATATATGGGTGCTGATCAATACCAATGACTCAATGATTACTTGGCCAGGTGCTGAGATTTCTGGCTTTCAGTGCTCACTTTCCAACCTGCACAGTGGAGCAAAAGGCATCTGAATGATCTCATCACATCTTTTTACCTCAGAGGCAGATGATTAAATACTCTAAAAGAGCACTGAGAGGGAAGGTCACAGGGATATCAGCAGCAAGCTTAGAAAGAACCTGAGTGTGCCCAATTTCTCCAACTGCTTAAATTTTCCTGAGTCTGAAAACAGCAACATAGATGCTGATAAGTCTATTGAAATGGTTTATTCACCTAACCTCAGAATACATAAAGTGGTAGTATGATCTATGTTTTTCTTGGGCTCGATCGAGGGAGACATGCTGTCATGTTGAGCCATGATAAACTTAACGAATAATGGAAAAACTACAGTGAATGTTGTTAATGTAGTTTTTTTGTTAGTATTGTGATAGATGTCACCTGCTTGAAATTGTGATAATGTTCCCTGGATGTAAACATAGCCAGTGAATATGAGTATTGCTATAATCAGCTTATTGCAATATTTGAGTTAAGACGTTTATGTGGTTCTAAGTAACGTGATTTCTATAATAACCCAGTTTGCATGAATTCATTTAATAATTGGTCTGACAAAACAGACACAGGAACAAGCTTTTCCCTTCTCTCCTTTGTTGTCTGTGTCTCATGACTTTAATGACATGCACACGTTCAAGAATATGAAAGAACTGTAAGGTGTTTATGTGCTCCAGAAAACTGAAAGAATGAGCAGGAATCGAGGTGTGTTAACTGGGTTATGGTTATTACTCTTATTCCAGTTTATATAACCAAATATAGGCCTTTACATGATAATGTCTGTAGTCAGAGAACTGGCTTAATGGGGTTAAAATGTAATTATTAGTGTGCATGTTAACGTACCCAATGAGTCATCCTTTATTTCCTGAATTTACAGTCTCAAGCCAGCATGCCAGCTGCAGAAATGTCCACAAACTTTCGGGTGGACATCGCAGCCTGTTAATGGGATGTGCCAGCGTTAATGGCTTCAAAGCTTTATTAATTACAGCGATGGCAGCCAGATACGGAAAGCTGCTGGGAGTCATGTCCTCCAGCCATGTACCCAGCCTTCATACATACAAATACACACACACACATACAAAAACATATGCACATACACACCTTTGTGCATACGTTTAATCCTTCATTATTTTTCTTTATTGAATTTTTATCTATATCCTATTATTTGCTGCTGCGATGACCCAATTTCCTCTCGGGAATAAATAAAGTTCATCACACACACAAACACAAAGATGGAGAGTAAGGTTTGTCCTCTGGTGTAAGGGCTTACATGTAGCCATACATGACAACTAACAGGAACTTTGTGTGTGTGTGTGTGTGTGAGTCTGTGCATGGGTGATAAATAGATGAAATGCAGATAGATGTGATGAATAGGATGAGTGAAGTAGAAAGAGAAACACAAAAAGAGAAAGATCCTGTGATCCAGTTATGTGTGCGTGTGTGTGTGCATGATATGTGCGCTGAACTAGGAAGTCAACCTTTAGATATGAAGGAATTGAGTGTGAAAGAAAATGATTAAGGACAGTGATTGCTTATTCAGAGCCACTGTGCCCCCTCCATGTGTGTTCCGGGACTCATTTCCAGCCTTCGCTCCGAGAGGGGGAGGATCCTTGCATTGTTGTGATCCATGACTGGCAGCATTAATAAGACTACTTACGCCTCACACATCAGCAACTGCTTGTGTGAAGCATAAAAAGGGGTCCTAATGCAAAGAGGCAGAAGAGGGGGAGAGCGTGAGAAAAGGGAAAGTTCTATTAGGGTTTATTGTGCCATCATGAAATATCTGTTCCCACCTCAAAGCCATCCAGGCTGCTCTTACCGAGCGCTCATTTTCATCTCAATTTGCAGTGCTGTGTGCCACTGTGCATGGTGGGAAGCAAGAAGGGGTTGCTCTATCAAAACGCCAGCTGTAAACCAACACGCCACAGTCGCCTTGAAAAGGAGGGGCGCATTCAATTTTCTATTTTGATCTGATGTTTTAATCTGAGCTCATTCATAAGGATTTGCAGCTCAAATGGTGAAGTGTTATCTTTAAAGAGTGACGGAACAATTGTGTTCACGCAGCCACTTAGACGCTCATTAATACAGATGTGCACATATGCATCCAGTGAATTCGCGCGCTCGTTCATTTTCAGAAGTGAGAGCTGAGAAGGTGTGGTGGTCAGGACACCGTTCTAAGCTTTTCTGCCTCTCTCTGAAATGAAATCTCAAAAATCGCTGGAAAGTCAAAATGAAAATGCACTCGAGAGCATCTTACTTTCTTAATGTGATGATTATACAGGAGAGTGCGCGGGGCATAAAATGAGGAGGACTGTAAACCAATGGGACATCAGTTCAGGAAGAGAAGGGAAGTTGTATTTAATATGGATTGCTCAAAAATCTGTAATGTTTTAATGGCTGGAATAGTTTTTATGTGCGCCTCCAGCCTCACTAGGAACCTTTGCATGTTGGAGATAATTGTTTGAAAACTATTTAAACTTTAATAACCAGAACTATTGCATGGTGATGTCAGTAAACTTACACTTACACAACGCTCATCAACAAAGCCAGACGGTCTACGATCACTTTATACCAAAGGGACGAGAAAGGCAAAAGACCTAATGTTGAGTCTAGCTCTCTTAGTGATGGTTTGATTTACATATCAGTTGTTCATTTGAACAGTGGCCTACTTTTTTATTATTATTACTTTGTGGCATTTCTGCTTTACTCATCTGCAGCAAATGGCGAGGGCCAGAATGATACCTGTGCTGCCGCTGTGATAGTATGTGGTACGAGCTCTACCTGGTGAGCGAGCGGAGTGGCCAACAGTAGCCTACTTTAAAGTGAACGAGTTGAATTGGTTCACCAACACAGCTAAACATATAATAAGTTCAGTGCCCCATCCAACTCTAAGCAACCCGATACGCTTCTCAACACAAAACAAGCTCATAAAGGACAAATACAGGTTTCTTTTTTTTTCTTTTCTCAGCAATAGCTTCACTGCTGGCTGGCCAGTCTTCAAAAATGCTGTCATTGCTGTCATTATATGACACCCAAACAGTATACTACTTTATGGCACAAAACACAATACTGATACACACCTCTTGTTGTGAAGTACTGTGTGCACTGCACCACAAGAGGTGCATCAAATATGATGATAATGATGATGATGATGATGATGATGATGATGATGATGATGATGATGATGATTTAATTACAATAAGGCCTTTCTATAAAACAAAGTTTAAAGCAGGGATTTAAAAAAAAATGACTCCCCAGATTTAAAGTGTCTCTGACTGCACAAGCCCAATTGCTTTTTGTTTTGAATCTGGATCTAGGGACAGCTAGAAGGGCATGATGAAAGAAAGATGTGGAATACATTTTTTTTAATTATCAGAAGAGAGGCAGCATCTGATTTTAGATATGCTTTGTAGCTGGAAGAAATATGACTGAACAAGCCACTTTCCTTAGAGTGAAAGCTAAGATCTGCATTGAATACAGTTCACAGATTTCTGGCTGCGGGCTTATCATGAGCTGAGAGGTTATTGAGACTGTCCAGAATGTAATTGACGGAGCTTTCTTTCTTTATTTTTCTTTCTTTCTTTCTTTCTTTCTTTCTTTCTTTCTTTCTTTCTTTTGCACAATTTAAAAAAAATACACAGAAATATCAAAATTACAACTAGTACAGTGCAGGGAGAGGCAAAAAAACCCTCAGTGGGCTTATTAGAAGCCTTCACCTTGATAGT
>OMKZ01027275.1:97443-116447 GCA_900302535.1 Neoniphon sammara
GGCCAAAAAAAAAAAAAAAAAAAAGAAGAAAAAAATGTGCTTCAGTTTAGTAGATGTGGGTGATGCTGATGAAGTAGATGCCAAAAAGAAAATAACTGAACACAAGAAGAAGTAAGAAACAGGGCGAGTTCAAGGGCCACCTGATATATCAGCCTCAGGACAAGAGGATGGTTGCAACTGTTGCTGAAGCTTCCTCACTCACTTTCTGTGGTATAATCACCTCTGCCCATAGTATGCTGGAATAGGCTCCAGCCCCCCCGTGACCCTAACTAGGATGAGCGGTAATGAAAATGGATGGATGGATGGATGGATGGTATGATCACCCACTAGCAAGAATGTCTCACAGAGCGGTAATTCATATTTATAACTGACTTCATTTCATAAGAGATGACTTAATGAAAAATAAATGCAAAATACAAGAAAGGACCATCCATTTATTTTCAGTTAAATTACTAAAGGATGCCAACATGTACTCCATGCCATCAACCTCTCAGTCAAAACCACCAACGCACTCTCCCAGACTGCCAGGACACCTTCCTGGATGCAGTGAAGGACGTAGCAACAGGCCTAAGGGAAATTAACCAGTCATTTGTACAATAAATGTAAATGTAAAAAATCAATTGAATGCATGTATATGTGAGTAAAATCATACTTTTCAAGTGTCATATTAATTCATTTCAACAATATCAATTGTAAAGCGCTGGCACATGTTTTTAATTTAGGCCATCTGATAATTAAAGCATGTGAAATTAAAAAAAAATGTCAAGTTTAACATCAAAAAGTCAGACTTATTTCAGCTGTGGTCCGTGATCTAAAAAGGTAGGGAAATGGGCTGTGGTAGCATAGAATTGTCATATTTAATTTTAGATAACAGTAAAATCAACCAAGCCTGTTAACTAATCATTACAGACACTGAATTAACTGATGGTGATACCCTGGAGTGCAGCCCTGGAAGAACTGCCAGGTAGCCCCACACTGAGTGCACCATGTGGCATGGAGTCAGTCCACAGTTCTGGTCCATGTGGCAAAAGAATGCCATGCTCCAACACGGCAGGCCAAAATGATTCTGCACACCCTCCCAGGGCTGCACCACAGCATACTAGTGGCCGCGTCCACATTTAATGGCTTTTGACCAGGCCATTTGTGTTAATATGTGTGCTCACAGGACGCATATTAGCATGAATGTAATTAAATTGCTCCCGCTGAGGAGTTTCTGGGTTGGCCAGAGGGGTCCTTAGCCAGGTTTTCAGACCATGTCCTTGATCGCCGAAAATAGATATGATTAATAGAATTGTATAAAAACTGATTAACTGAATAAAAGATGCTCATCAAGAAGCCATCCGCTTCTCGCACCTCCCGCCTCTCAGCACGTTCAGTGTGCTGTTTTGCAGGATGAACAAATTGTTGATACCTCCTGGCCAGTGTGCCCCAATATTCACAAATTAGTTGTGCTTTGGGATGGTAATTTTTCTCACTGATAAATTGAATGGAGTCAACCGTGCTTTGATGAGCACATGAGACAATTGTGCAGGGCATTGCAGCAACGCCATGAAAACACCTCATCTGTCTGTTCTAAGTCGTAACGGTATTTCACATATTCAGGCATCAGCCTTATGGTGCTATTTAGAAGTTTTGGAATGGCACGGCTTAGAGGCTAATGAAATCCCTGCCAAGTTTCCTGTTCCTCTCTGGAATGTCCCGGTAGATTGGAAGTTGATGTTGGAGAGGACTTGGACATAGATGACAATGGGTTGGGGCAATTTGTATGTCTAAGCTGTGGCGCTATAGGGGATGACACAAATCAAAAGGGGCTTCTCTGGACAGTCAAAACCAGCTTACCAGCCATTGAAGACTCACTCTCCATCTAAGGCACGGGCAGCAGTATCCTCTAGCAAAGCTAAATATGCCAATGTCACATCTGCTTGGAGGTCGAAGTGAATCCTTTATACACATCAGTTCCTGTTGTTGTTGTGTGTAGAGACAACTAGTTAATCATTTGCATAGTAAACAACGGTGATAACTGATGGACCTGGGATTTGGTAGGAGCTCGTCACAGTTATTGCTAAAGAAAACACAAAATTACTTGGTAGCGGATTTACAAAATATGGAAAATGTATGTATCTGTTTTTACTGATTGATTCTAATAGACTATTTTCAATGATGTAACGGTCATTTTAGTTAAATGCAGGTTAGGCAAGATAATGTCAAACTCTAGGGCCTTTATAGTGAGTGACACCCATTGATCCCTTTTGACAATTTAGCCTCCAATAAACTTGATGCACACACAGCTAAGTGGGTGTCCATGGACCCATGTCTGTAGCGCCACCATGGTCATTGATTGATTTTCAGATGCTTATAATTACGCACCTGACTGACATAGAGACTCAGAACTCAGAGCTCCACGGTTTTCCTGTTGGATACTCATGTCCGCAATGTTAGTTTTTTTCTGTCATTTTGAGTTTTCTTAAGAGACTACTTATACGAACTCCTCCTAGATCATGACCATGTCCGATTTCTGTGAAACTTAACATAGAACACCAATGGACCTTGGTGACAGAAAAGCTATTGGAGAGGAAAAAAAAAAAACTAAGCTGAATAATGCAGCTGGACCAGATGTAGCTGGAGGATACACAGAATAGCAGAAAAACACAGGTCTGCTGAAAAACTTTTGGAAAGGGCAAAGGATAAAACCATGGAAATGCTGACTACTGAGATGATAAGTGGTGACTTCTTGAGCACTGACATGGTATTTCAAACTGTGTACAAAACTGCAAAATCTGGAAGGCCTTTCACTGATCTACCAACCAAATGGATGAGGGATGGGAAGAACATTACATTCTGAAAAATCCCGTGCAAACATCAGCCTGCACATAGGACTGTGAAATGAGAAAGATTGCTATTGGAAACGTTCTTGAAAGTGAAACAAAATTTCCATTCTTGAGGACAAATCAACTGTTATCAGTAAGAAATCAGCAACCATCTACATTAGAGGAGGTTTGGGCATGGTTGAATAACCACTTACCTTTTTCTTAGGTTTAGTGGAACTTCCTGCTACCGATATTGAAGAAATTAATCAAGCACTAATTCACAACATGTCTCGTTTGTTTTGCTCTTATGGAGCTTCAATCATGCTGAGAAGCAAGTCAGGTGTTCCAGTGAGGATCACTGAACCATTTCCAAAACGCTAATCTGACACTCTATGAACCACCACCTTGAAATTAATGTTGGAAATGCTGTTGAGCAGGTGTCAGAACTCAATCATTTCCAGTCATCTTTTGACAAGGTATAGAGTACCTATCATGGATCTGCTAAAAACCTGCTTGCAATGTCCAAATATAGGGAGGATTCTGGGCAGAGAATGGTTGGCTTCCGCTGACAGGACCATTACAGCAGTTCAGCAACAGTAGCTGCTCAGCTGCTCTTCACAAGCACTTTTCAGATGCCTGTCAATCTTAAACCTTGAAGAGATGCATGTTTGTTTTACAAATTGTCTGTCAAGTACAACCTTTGTCATCAATCTTGCAATTATGTATGATGCCTTCAAAGCCTTCAAAGTGTTCGCTCAGTTCTTTTTTTCTCTTCAAGACAGAAATATGACACTTCCAAAGGCCGATGCAAGTCTCACTCGACAAATTCATGTCTTGAAGTCCATGTCTGAGTTGTCTGGGCTGAAGGTGTGAGCGGCACAGACAGTGGAACAGAAGACATTCAAAGGCATGACAATGATTCATAAAGGTCTGTGAGATCAGCCAGAGCTTGTTTTTTTTAATCCTTTGGCAGTGAGTCTTGAGAGAAGAATGGGTTGTCTGCTAAGGCAAAAACAGAATAAGAGAGGTTGCTGAATAGCCAAAATGCAGTGCAGACTTCTCTTTGACCAAAAGTGATATCAGGTATGCAGAGGAATAGGTGCTGGACCTCTGCTCATTTTTTCGAGCTTGACAATAGCCGTCATATAGAAAAGGGGATGGGGAAATGTGCTGCAATGCCCATATCATTCATGATTTCAGACCTCCCTCAAGCTGTCAACACTGTGGTAATTTCAATCAGATGAATTCCACTGGTGGCAGCACAAGATCAACCTTAGGCTAAAAAGCCTGTCCACGCTGCTCTTCATCAAATATGCTGGCTCTCCACTGCAAAGGTTCTTCCCAAGATCTTATGTCAGATCCCAGCTTCAGAGAAGTCACTGCTTAGCAAGCAACACGAGGGCAAGCACATGGAGAAATGTTGATAGAGTCATGACTATGAGTCACTTTGAAAGTACTGTAGTACTGCAGACCTGTTCCCCCTCCCCCTAGCCTTGTTTGCTCCCTTATGTGTTTGTAACCCCCTGCGTCTTCCCCCATGCATCTTCTGTAGTCATGTGTTACTGTTGATCAAATCAAATCACATGATGGTAACAGTGAGAGTCAAATAAAAAAGTAAATACATTTCTGGATATGTTTAACCTTCACCTCCTGCCTACTCTTTACTATTCTTCTTATAAAACTGACAAAAATGCAGTCAATTTGGGAGCATTGGAGTGCAGTGTTCCTTGTTATTTTGAAATGTTATACACCAGTACCTGCTAAAAATCCATACAGGGATGTGGATGCCTTTCCTCACTTTAACCTACAAAAGCAACAGACATTGTATCAGTGTGTCTAATTTGTGTAGTCGCCTGAAACTCCACAGATGTAAATTTTACCTTTAGTATAACAGACTGTGAAGGAAAACTCACTGATCATCAGAGGATTCATCATTGAATTTTTATATACAGTGATGCACACTGATGCTCTGTTTTTCTTTGAAACCTCAGACACTGAATTCATCCATTCAATTAGAATGCTATCTAAGTGAACCATGTGCTGAAGTATTCATACCTCACACCCTAAAGTCCCAACGAGATGCATTACAGGGGCTTGATATCAGCTGTGCAGTGCAAACTGGAGAGGAAATTGTTTAAAATTCCTTACCCTAAAGGTGTTTCACAGACTGCAGTATGTGAAAGGCTGAGTATTTTGACTCTCTGAGGCAATTAAGTAGCATTGCAATAAGTAGTAGGAGTACATTTCATCTTTCATCTCATCATCTACATTCATTTTGAGACATAGTCCATAGTCAAGGGTGGTAAAAAAAATCTACCAAATGTACACTATCTTATGAATAAGCAAAATATTACAAATGTTACTTCTCTGGTACTGCACAGCCCAGCAAATTCATTCACAGTCCTATTAACTCCACTCATTTAATCATTCTATTTGTTTGAGAAACCTTTATTTATGTAAGTTTAAGTGTACGCTTCATTTTTTACAGATATTTGTCAAAGGACAGCTCAGCAATAGAAAATGATGTATACTGAACGATTTGTATTTTTTTGTGTGAACATCCTTTATCCTCTTGATCATTCTTAGCTGTTAGAAGCTTCTAGAATTCTTAGAAGCAATGCATCCATCACCTTAGCCAGAATGTATTAACCAAGACGTACTGTAAAATCTAGCCCATACCACTTAAATTCTATAAGCCGAATACTTTCTGTATATCTTAACTTTAGTTACTGCAGCTAAAACAGATGCTCTTAATCACTAGAAAATTGGGTGCTTTCTAGCCTGCTGCATAGCAACCACACTTCAAATAAAGTTAAGTCATCAATCACAGGAATATTACTTTACAGACCTCTCCCTCAGATATTCCAGCTCTACACATGTGTAGTACCTAGACAGTAGTTTCCCCAGACCTCAATGGTCTCTGTACTTAACTCCTTTAAAAATGGCCAACAGGTGGTCAGTGTAGCCACAACCGGTATTTCATTTGGTAGATAAGCATAAAATCCTTCTTTTGCTTGATGAAAAAATAAATAACACAGAATTGAGGCCATGGATCACATAAAATATACATTTATTTCTTACGATTATTTATTTACTAGGCCTGACCACAAGATGTGACTGCTAATTAGATGGACCATATGCTAATCAGATACTCAGCTGTTTGATGCCATATTCATGTCATATGGAAAGAAGCGGAGGAAAGAGGGGACGTTAGTTGCTACAATTCGTTCATGTTTAACTCGTTAGAACGCCTGCATCCAAAGTAACTTGTGAACATTAAAATCAAACAAAGAAACTGTAGCAGTTCATTCTCACTCTTCATAAGTAGATTTGATTGCATTTATTTAAATAGCACTGAAAATGTAATTTTTCTTAGCATGGTCGCTGCCAATGTGGATTTACTGTCATGTTTATTGCAATTCATCAAACCAAGTGGCAGATACTGGAGCCTAAAAAAAAATCCCTACCTTTCCTACTTGTTACACTGTGAGGCTGATGTGAACTTTTTTTTTTTTTTTTCCAGTTGGCAGCTTGTATTGATGGTAAATCCATTGTGACATGAATGTGGCATTAATACATCATAACTTTTACAGCCAGTACGTATTCCTCAAATGCTGACTGCACCAACATAGCAAAGATTGCCCCGTGATTGCAAAGACTGCCCCAGTACACATTTATAATACAGACATCTGAAAATCCCAGCACTGCCATGCTTTTGAGAAAGTCAAAGCCACTGTATTAGAATGACAGCTCAGTCCGATGGATGTCGTTTACCCTACAATCACGGTGTCGTCATCAGGGAACTCGTAATAGGGAACCTCCAGGTTGAGGGGTGCCGGGCCTTTCCTGATACGGCCAGAGGCGTCATAGTGAGATCCATGGCAAGGGCAGTAGTAGCCCCCGAAGTCGCCGGCATTGGCAATGGGCACGCAACCCAGATGGGTGCACACCCCAAGGACGATGACCCAGCTGGGGTTGAGCACCCGGTCCTTGTCATGCTGAGGGTCACGCAGCTCACCGAGGTTCACAGCAGCCTCAGTGGCGATCTCCTTTTCTGTGCGGTGACGGACAAATAGCGGTTTGCCTCTCCACTTGAAGGTCATGTTCTTGCCTTCGGGGATGTCGGACAGCTTGATTTCAATCTTGGACAGGGCCAGGACATCAGCCGAGGCGCTCATGGAGGAAACGAACTGACTGACCACGGTTTTGGCAGCATAGACACCCACGACGGTTGTAGCACCGGTGACCAGGTATGAGAAGGCTCTTCTGGCTTCACTGCTCTCCTGGGAGGACTTGTTGGGGTCCTGCACCTCGGGGCGTCTGTAGTCAGAGAAGTCTGGCACCTTGATATCTGTGTGGGCAAATCTGACTCCTGCGCGGGCTGTAGATATGAAAAGAGACAGATTATCAGATAGACTGCATAATTACATCAGACTGAACCTTCATGGACAAAGTCTGTGAAATATGCGCTGCAATCCAAGCACCTTAACTGAAGTTTTTGAATGTTTTACAAAGACAAGAGTCATGGTTTGATTCACCTTGATGATCTACATGGTTATCAGTTGTACATTCCACATAATTCTGCTTCCTCATTGATCTTGTTTTTGGCCTGAAGCCAAGACCAAATGCAGTGGAGATAAACAACCTTCATAAACTGCAATCAATCTCTACTGTGGAACGCCTATAGCCAGTATAAAAGCTAACTTCTTGCTTTTTTGTCAATCAATAAATCTTCACTCGTGAGATCACACAACGCCTGCGCCCCATAACTATGATTCTCTATGTGCAGTATGAGGTATCATTACTATATCATCATTGCAAGAATCAATCATTACTCGATGCCATAACAGTCAGAAAATAAGGTCTGTTCTTGCAGTTGGTCTTGATCTTTGAGCATACTGTTATTAGTCTTTAAAGCTAGGTCTTAGGTTGAATGGAGAAGAGGTTGTGTAACAGTAATCCCAAAATGCACAACACTGAACTACAGAAGACCAGAAATGAAAAGAGAATCTCATTATATTAGTGCCCCTAAAACACTAAACACTAAAAAAATAAATATGCTGTGGTACTCTGCAGCAGATATTGTCAGTATGTGCACCAAGACAATGTGGCATCCACATACACTCCTTGGCATTTAGACGATGTGACATGATTGACCTTTTTATTATGGACTGTAACTTCGTAAGTGGAAGGCTGAAAATGATTTGTATCGTAAAGGGCAATTCCAGCATGATTAGAGATTTTGCTCATTTCCTGCATTCCCCTTCTAGTTCACATCACGGCAGTCTCTTTTCCTGTGCGTTTAACATGCTATATTTGATATTTTTCATTTGTTTCAGTTAATTTACCAACTGCATTTTTTCAAATACGGCTTTCTAAATGTTTCAGTTTACTTTTGAATAAAGAGGAGGGTGTCTATTGTGCTTAACAGGGGGTGGGCCCTAACACAACTGCAAAGAACGATGGCTGAAAGTTTCATTCTGGAGAGGAAAATTTGGAAATCAGAGAAGGAGAAAGTGGAGGTAAGATGCCCTCCTGACTTGTCGTTACTCTTATAGTGTGACCTCAGCTACTTCTTTATTCAACAGAGATAGTAGAGATAGACAGGAAAGTTGGGCGAAAGAGAGGGGAGGACATGCAGCAAAGGCTGCGGGTTGGAACCTGCGCTGCCGCAGTAATAATACGTAGTACATGCTCTACACGGTGATCCACAGGAGTGCCCTAACACATCTTTAATTGTGGCATCTTCATGTAAAATTAAAGGGACAGAAAGATTCTGGTCACTCATAAGAGCTGAGGTATTATAGTGGAATAGTTGCTCTCATCATTTAGGCTAAAGAGTAAAGAGCAACAGATGCAGCATTAAGGAACACCCACGGGCTATCAAAAAATAGTGATAACCAACTAGTAGAAGTTGGCCTGCATCTTTCACTTTGACATGTGGTAACCACTGTGTCACACATGGCTGCACTGAAAACAGAGCACTGTGGGACTTTTCACTTTTTTTCTTTCATACTGGAATGGCTGCATTGTTTTTTTTTTCTTCATCAGACCGCTGCCTTGAATAGTACTTTATTTACAGTTGTGGATAATGAAGGCACAGCTGTAAGCTGCCTCACAATTTGCTGTGGAACCTGCCTTCTCTAGCAAAAAAAAAAAAAAAAAAGATTGCCAGATAAGCAGCAGCAACAATGAAACAAGCCAAAGACACCACAGTAATTTCAAATGAATTCCACTCGAACTTCTCCTTGTAACTGACACTGTTTTGATGTGAGTGGGTGGTCATTTTCAGTAGAATACAACTTCATCAAACACGTTACTAGTCATATGTATTGTGTCTGATTATAGCTAAATAGATGCTATTCAACAGACAGTTGACTTAGCATAATGACACAGTTGGTCACATAATACTGAAGTTTACCACACTATTAAGAAGAGCTGCGAAGCATTTCATTTTACATTAAAATAAGCTGTGCACAACACAGAGCTAGTTCATGCTCAGAAGTGCAAAAAATGGGCCGGAACCGACCCCAATGGTGCTGGGGGAGTAAAATTCAAGGCGGGATGGAAGTCCCCCTCATAATAATCTGAGCTTTATTAATATTTCTAATTGAATTGAATTTCTAGAGCAATTTTAAATCCTGATAGATTAATAATTGATATATTTTGCAATCTAGCTCAGAGATTGCGGATGAATTCTCTCAGTGGGCAGCAAGGTAAAATCACAGCCATTTTAAATCTAGGATACAGAAACTTGGACATCTCCAAGGTCATTAAACTACTGCACAGAATAATCTGCTCTAGCTAAAGACAGTGGTTCAAAACCGTCATCTCATACAAAGTTGAGTCATGCAAAGTCTTCAAAACAGGCAACATTGTTTCAATCATTTTATATCAAATGTGTGTCACAGTGTTACTGACAATCTCAGAGACGTCCATGTGCCTGTAATTATGACTGGATATTGATTTTAATATTGGTAGATTGGTTTTATTCTCAGAATATCAACTACTATATACAACTTGGAAATATAGTTGAGCCTGTGTAAATCTCCCTCTGCAATGCTATGTCATTTACACCCTTTCATATATTTTTTTTACTTACACAGTAAGAAAGTAAGTGTGTGTGTGTGTGTGTGTGTGTTCCCATGCACATCAGTGCATAGTCCAAAGGTGCTAGTGATTACATGGAAAGAGTACCAGTGAAATGTGGCAGATTCACTGAATTGAAAGAAAGAAAGAAAGAAAGAAAGAAAGAAATAAAGACAGAAAGAACACTGAAGAACAGAGAATTTTCAATTTTTTCTTAACGATGTAGGGTAGGTCTGTGACCCATTCTCTTAGTAAGTTAATGGATTTCTGTATTTTGCCTTGCCCTTGCTCCACCCAACCCAACATGTCCACCTGTAGAATAAGGAGTATCACAAAGTACTAGATGGAGCAGATCAGATGTCACAGGTGCAAGAATTATAATGCTCATACGCATTAGTTTTCTGCAGGATGATAACCGGCATCTCCCTGTAGGTTACCCCCCAGTAAAATGTGTCTGTCCTAGCACTGCTTGTCAGGCTACTCAATCCAACGCCGGCTAGGCTAACTGCTAGCTACTCGGGCACTGGATTTTAGTATTTACTTACATGTCTGTGACCTAGCTACTTTACACCATCAGGGAAGGCAATCGGCCTGAGCTCAGTAATATGGACTATCACAGATATTGTCCGACACACAAACATTAGATCCCACCGATAATGCCGACTGCGTTGACCTCCCGTGAAGGCCGCTGTTTGGTCACGTAAGTTAACCCTCAGGAGTAGCTGGCTATCATTAGCCAGCTGCTAACGCAAGCTAAGGAGAACTAAGAAATCCGACCAACTGGGTGACCTTCTGCAGAATGGTTAGTGGGATGGAGGATCATGTTTGTCAACGCGTTGCCTTTACCATCAGCTTCCCAGACCAACAGCCAAAAGAACTAGCTATCTGTCAACTGACTTACCATTGATGCTAACTGTGACAGCAGGCCCTGTCTTCGGGCTTTGACCGGTTAGAGATTCGCGGCACAGGAACGGCTTCTTCGTATCTACCAAGACCTTCTCTCCTTTTACAACAATCCCTGGTATGAGGGCTTTCAGTGGGCCAGCGACTGTAAAAGCTGTTGCCTGCATATAGGGGGAAAATGCCCCCGATCGAGCGGCAAGGGACATCATCTTTGCGGCTAGCTGCTGCTAATACGACCTTGTGTCTGGATTGAGCAAGTGAGATGACGTAACCGGGTGCGTAATTACGCCGCGTTACGTACAGGCGCACGGGCCATCGGAATGCACTGTTGACTGAACATCCTCTCTTCAAAATAACAGTTTATATTGCTTAAAATCACACTCACATTTATAAAACCCGTAACGCTGGAAAAATCCTTAATGTTTGTTGCTTATATATTTTATGCATTTTATTTTTATACATTCCCGTGTATAAACTTTTGTTTTCCATAACTGTATGTTGATACAATATTCTTTGATTGTATTGAACTAAGTTAGTTCCTGCCTTCAGACATCAGCCAAATCAGATCAGATTTATTCCGCTTTGCCTACTGGTCAAACATCTTTATGATTGTGGGTTCAGTTGAATGACTTGTCTGTTTTCACTTGCCTCTTCAAACAGAGTTGAGGGAGGGGATGATTCACCAGATGGGAACATGTAACTGTTATTTGGTTTTGTATTTACCTTGTTCTAACTGCATCCTTTACAAAGAGCCACCCCTAATGTTGATTAAAGGAAGTCCACATTGCACTCTGACAATGCAACTAGTCAGCCATCTGCAGTAAAGGGAAAAAGCTAATTTATGCATTAAGAGCAGATGTTGAAAGTGTAACCAAGCACTAACTGTGTCACCTTCCGACATCGCCATTCTCTGAGAGGTGAATTTCCCCACAAATTGTTTTGACTAGAAGGCATACAGTGCCTTTTAAAACTATTCAGATCCCTTGACATTTTGGACATTGTGTTGACAGAATTAAAATAAGAGAAACATCCTGCTTTAAAATCATCCCCTTTGGATTAAACTGCTGACTGATATTACATCTGTTGCTCAGATGTCATATTTAGGTTGTATTTAGAGGTTCTGAACAGTGGTTTCCTTTTAAGCTTTATCTGTCTTGCCCACAAAGCTGAGATGTCCACATCACATCAATAGATCTTAATGGGACCTCGTGGGATTTCAGGGTGTATGCTGGAGTGTCCGAATACTTGGGCAGAGTAGTTATGTTGTTGTATAATGATCCACACACTCAAACTCAAGTTATTATTTTTCATTTTTACTGTTGCATCTCTTTGACCACAATTTTTGTATTTAAAAATGAGATAAAACATGGAGTGCTGAAGTCTTTGTTACATCCTGTTCTCTTGTATGGAGGTTTTTAAATGGAGATAGGCATGACACCAAACTCCATTTAAAAATCTGACAATTTATTGTGGCCTGGCTTAACAGCAAAAATACATAACCGATGTTATCTGACTTAAAGCCTTTTGAGAATCACTGGGAGTCACTTTTCAATTGTGTATACACCCAATCTACTGAGCATCTGTTATTATAAACAAACAAATAAATAAATATATAGTACTGTCCTATTTAATAGGGATAGGAAATGTTATGTACCTCTGCTGATAAGCAGGGTCCAAAGTGCCAAATATTTAAATGGAGTTTAGCATGATATTCTCTCCATATGAGCACACTGGGAATAAGTTAAGTATAGCCTGCATGTGTGACAAGTTTATAACAGTTTTTTTATTTATTTACTTATTTGTCAAATTGACAGCAGCAAAAGTGCATATTTTTTCACACTGAAAACTTGAAAGAACTCCTACACTGTTTTTTTCACAAATAATGAACACTTGAAAATTGTATCCAAAATTGTGAGAAAGTCAAAACTTCTAATAACATTAGCACAATGGAGTAAGTTCAGTTTTGCTAATTCCATTTTGAATTAATCAGTTGGCTGCTTATCTGTGATCTAAATGTTAGCATGCAGTAAATTACATGTGATCTGAAGAAGTAGGCCATTCTGGGTGGAGTGGAGTAAAGCAGCCTGAGAGCAGGATCTTATACAATGCGCCTCTTGCTCAGATGAAATTATGTAACACAAAGTCTCTTTATGTTCAATTTTCTAGTCATTTTATCAGACCTGTGGCCATATGTTTCAGGCACTTAGGTAAATGGAGGGGCAGAGCTATCAACTGATCACCACTGCCACCACAGATGGTCTGGGAGTCTACCGAACAGATCCAGTAAACCTAAACATCTAGGGGAACTGGGAATGTGTGGTGGAGGACTATGTCATAAAGCTCTTCAACTCACACCTCTGGAGAACCTCCTCCTGCATCTCTACTGAGATTGGGGACATGGAGTCCAAGTGGATCCGGTTCAAAACCTCCACTGTTGCGGTGACAGCGTGGAGCTGTGGTCACATGGTCATCGGTGCCGTTTCATTGGTGCCGCAGAGATGTACTGGCAGGACAGAGGGCTGCAGCTTCAGCAGTCACAGAAGCAAAAGGATGGTGTTACGTCCCCATTTGGTCCAGGGGATGAGGAGTAACAAATGATGTTAAATGGGAGAAAAGGAATCAATGAAAACAGTACTAAAGAAATAAATGTATGCTGATTAAACAGGCCAAACCAGGCCAAACCAGGCCAAACACAAGAAAAACAACTTACACGACCAGACAACCCAATCTGCACCCTCCTTCCACAAATGAAGTTAGGAGGTACAATGCAACAGAACACACAGTACCTGCTGCACCACAACTCTAGCAACAGTTACACACACAGTGCTATGAAGGATCGTATACACCAACACACAGTAGAGTGCTATGCTGGCCCACTGGCACAGTCTGCAGCCTCCTCCAGGTCTTTATACCCATCCGCTAATTAACATGTGCAGACGCCCAGTCAATTCACCACTAGGAGAGGGGAGGGCGGGACCTGGAGAACACAGGAGGAGAGCAGAGACAACACTTATATACACTCACAGCACACGGCACGCACTGATGGCTGTAACAGATGGATAGGCAGTGCCATGTCCAGGCTGAGAACAGCCTGGAAAAGGGGTATGTGGGTGTCCTACCCATGACTGATAAGGTGGGCTTTGAGGAGCCTCTAAACCTGACAGACACTCTGTACATGTGGATGTCTGGGACAGTGCCCATGAAGTGGCAGACAGGGTTGATGGTTCCCATTTTTAAAAAGGGGGACTGGAGAGTGTACTGCAGCTGTTGAGGTATCACGCTGCTCATCTTCCCTGGGAAAGCTCCACCCGGGCACTGAAACGAAGACTGCAGCTCCTTGTCAATCCTTAGATTCAGGCGGAACAATGCAGATTCTGTCCCGGTCGTGGAACAGAGGACCAGCTCTTTACCTTAGCGTGGATACTAGAAGGGCCATGAAAGTTCACCTACACAGTATAAATGTGCTTTGAAGGCCTGGAGAAGGATTACAACCATGTCCGCCAAGGTGTCCTGCGGGGGTTACTGTGGGTGTTCAGGGTGCTGGGGTAACTGCTGCAAGCCATTTGCTCCCTGTATAATTGCAGTGAGAGTTGTGTCTTGGCACCAAAGCAAGCTTGTTCTCAGTGGGTGTTGGACCTGAATTCTATTTGTGATTTTCATGGACAGGATCTCAAGGTGCAGTCGTAGATTTGAGAGCGTGAAGAGGTATTAGAGTTAGAGTATTCATGAACTCATTTAGCTTATGCAGGATTTCTGTAACGAGCTCTGTGCATTATTGTTCACATGCAATCCAAATGATCAGCTACTTCCCTTGGTTCCCTCCATTTTATCTACCCATATGACGCTTTCTAACCCCTCTCATGCAGCCAATTTAAATATATATATACACATACATATCAAGATATAAAAGCCTACACATTGGCAAGACCAGTCAATGAAGCTGCAAACAGACAATAGAAAAATACTGGAGGGTTAACATGCCACATGTTTAAAGAGGAATGAACCAGTGGATGAATAATTTCCAATTGAATTAGCAAATTCTAATGCCCACACCATGAAAGCTATTGACATTTCTAAATCATGGAGGCCTGGTGGAGCTCCTCTTTTCTCACTGCTGTAGCTTTCAAGTCACACTTGACATTTTGTGCTGTTTCCATGGGATCCTTTCACTGTTTTCACTGCACAGAAGACTCTTTCAACAATAGGTGTGTAGTCAGTGAGTGGACCTCTTTTTCTTTGAGATGGAATCATTGATGCCAAAAAAAAATACAGAATACAGAGAACATTCTTTCTCTCCGCATCGAATTCAATTTGTGGACTCACACTAAACACAGTCCAGCAGCACACCTGGGGCTATGCAGTTATTTGCCAGGCTTGCTCCCCAATGCCATGCCCCTTTGCCCCACGGCTGTGAAGCTTTATTTAAAAATACATTTGTTTTAGAATCATTTTTATAGTAAAGCATTTACATTTTCTTTATCAACATTAATAGATTATTGTCAATTACTTGAGAAAATCCACCAAATATGACCTTTCATGAAAAAGTTATCTTTAATTCTTCACAAATCCAATGGAATCCTCATATTAACATCCCTGTCTCCTTCCATGTCAAATATACATTTTTACTGCACCATTTTTAAGAAATAGTGAATTAAAATTAATCAAAAGCTTATTTGGCATTATTTTCCATGAATAATAAGAAACCTGGTATAACTCCCTGTTCATCCATAGGTAATCTAAAAACCCAAGAGATTCATCCTTCTCTGTCCCCATGTCAAATATGAACACATTCTACTGTCATTTTACAAAATTGCTGCATTTCTACTTATTGTGGAAAAGGTTAATGATGACTATGAATAATTGTTGACATTGACAGTAATCATTTACACACAGCAACATTTACAAACATAGAGCATCTCTCTCTCTCTCTCTCTCTCTCTCTCTCTCTCTCTCAAAGTTTTGGTTAATAAAAGAGACTAAAGAGACTCTAGTTTCTCAGTGTTCATCTCAAACTACTTGAAAATGATGCTTGTTGATGCTGAAATGTAGAAAAATATTCTCAAAAGGGAGGATGCTGTCGAACGTCCCTACAAAGGTACAGGCAAAGTCCCAGATGTCCTGGGTTTAGCCAGAGAGAGGGTGTTCAGGAGCTGCTAGCCGGGTAAAAACCTTGTAATTAGCATAACAGTGGACATAAAAAAGTCCAATTGAGAGGGGAATCATCACCTCTAGCTCTACTGAATGATTAGTAAAGGTTCTTAATATAGTCTACTATTTGCCCCTGCAGCTGTTTGTTGTTTTATCAATTTTATGTATTGCTTTATAACGCAGATCCACTGGGATTGCATTTGTAAGCTAATATCAAATGTAGTTTGAAAAATAGCTATTCGATAAGATAAAACCTGGTGCAGATTGGTGAGTCAATCAGTTGTTACTGTCAAAGCCAGTTAGTGATTTTAACTTTCATTTTTCATTTTGATTAAATCTCTTCATTCTATTGCATTTTTATATCTGAGTGTGTTGTTTGTGTTTCCCATTTTATTTTCATTTATAGCTGTCATATTGATATGTTGGCATATAAAACTGGAGACAAAAAAGTCACTAAAATTGTTGGGTATGAGGTTTTCACACAACAGTGATATGTGGATGGAGGCTCCAGCTTCTCTTTGGCAGCAACCACATAATGGAGGAAAAATGAATCGCCCTTTTTCTCATATTTGCATTTTTTGTTAATGGATGCAGTATTTTTAGTAAACTCCTGAGTGGGACATTTATAGCCTGAAGAGTCATTTGTTTAGGCTATTGCTTTTGAGACTAATAGCAGGATAGAAAATAATGGCCATAATATTATGAACTAGTTGTAAACCTAAGTGTAGGTACAGGGTATTTCTGGGATATTTAAACCTCCTGTTGATCATTCTGGAGATGGCATGGGCCTCAACCATTCATGCATGAGGGGAGAAGTACTCTTGATAACCCCATAACAAATGGACTAGTTTCTTATGAGTAACACTTTATATTGCACAACCTAATGGAAGTAGGGTATATGCTACTTAAGCTGCACAGAGCCCTGAAGGGTCTTTCACATAAGAACAGCAGGACCTCTTGGGCCTGCATTACAGACTACCTCACTGTAGGGCATGGTAATATATTGATACTGATATCATCTGGGATTTGGACATTGTAATATTGTGATATGTCATAAGTGTTGTCTTATTCTTGTTTTAAAGGCTACAATTTTCTGAACTTATTAGACTGTTGTAGCTGTTCTGTTATTTGCCTCTGCCAGCTTGGTCATCACATCCACATTACTAATAATTGTTCATCAAATAACAATCACAATCACAATATTGATATTGATGTATTCAGTCAAAAATATTGTGATTATTGATTTTTTTCATATCGCTCAGCCCTCCCTCACTGACCACAGTACGTCAAGCTTCAGGGCAGCCTGTCAGATGGGGTGATGTGCAATAACGATGCACCCCAAGGAACTGTCCTGTCACCGTTCTTGTTTACCCTCTAAACCTTTGACTTCCTCTTTGACGCAGGAACATGTCACCTACAGAAATTCTTGGATGACTCCTCCATCACTGACTGTATCACAGAAGATTAGGAGAAGGAGTACAGAGACCATGTGGAGAATTTCATAGGATGCTGTGACAGTTGGTGGACTTCCAGTAGAACAAGACACACCCAACTCCTGTTACCATATGTTTGGAAGAAGTGGAGATAGTGGACCCCCACAAGTTCCTAGGTGTTCACCTTAACAATAAACTGGACTGGTCAGGACAGAGCAGGCTGTTCTTCCTGAGGAGGCTCAGGTCCTTCAATATGTGTACTAACCTGCTACTGATGTTCTACCAGTCTGTAGTGGCCAGTGTAATTTTCTTTCCGTGATGTGATGGGGAGGAGGCATTGGGACATGTGGTGCCTACGCGCTGGTGAGCAAGGCCAGCTCTGTAGTGGGAATGGAGCTGGACAGCATGGAGGCAGTGGTAGAGAAGAGGATGAGAGGGAAGCCGGAAGCCATCATGGGCAATCCCTCCCCTCCCCACTGAACTGAGGCAGCTGAGGAGCACGTTCAGCCACAGACTCATTCAGCCACATGCCTCAAATCACCTTGGGGCTCCTTTGTACCTACCATAATGCAACCATTACTTGCAAGTACCTCAGGACTAAGATTAGTACATAGTGACACTTTCTGCACTTGTACATTCAAGGCACATACTTCAATGTTTAATGCACACACTACTATGCACATTATTATTACAATAACTGTCACCACTCCTTTGCATATTGTAGTACATGGCACACTTACACCACAATGCACAAAGTACTTTTTTTTAAGCACAAAACAGACTTTGGATTTTATTTCATTTATTGTGTACATGTATTTATACAATAAATAAATGGCACAATAGACAATGTGTATCGTGTTATTTTATTTATTTATTTATTTATTTATTTATTTATTTATTTATTGTATATACATTCTATTTATTGTTCATTTCCTTGTTGTGCGGCTGCTGTGTCACATTAATTTCTCCCATGGGAGATCAATACAGGTACATCTTATCTTATCAACCATTGCCCTGTAAAATATCGGGTTACTGTCATAAAACTGGTTCTCTGAAACACTGAGTGGAGTGATTCACCTATGGAAATGACATCCTGTCATGACCTCTAGAGAAACATCTAATTTCATCTAATGTCCAAATTTGCCTTTGACAGACAGAAGTGTCATGGCACACCTTATATCTCCCGGTTGGTTTGATCTGAATGGCTGTCAGGTTAGGGGGGAGGGGCTTACCTGATCACAGGGCTGGCAGTAGTCTTGGGAAAAGAGGAACGTGCTGGAGTGATTGAGAGACTCAACACCTGAGAACGCCAGAGACAGTGCAGATGAGTCTCCCGAGGGAAGAGCAAGAGATTGTGTGAAACATGTAGCCAGTGGGCCCAAAGGGCTCCCTCCTTCTTATGAAAATTTAATTATTTGTTAAAGTTGTTGTCTGTGTTTATATGTAAAACCAAATGAACTATCAATGAGACACCACACCTGAGCAGTGGACGTCAAAGTGGACCGGGCAGGTTAGAGTGGAGTGTGGTCCTGTTCAGCAGTGGAAGAGTGTTGGATGTCAGGGCTGGGACGTCAAGGAACAGGTACACCCCAATTTCCTTCCCTAGCCTGGCAGCCAAACTCCT
>OMKZ01027276.1:0-15615 GCA_900302535.1 Neoniphon sammara
TCCACATGGAAAATAAAAAACATTATAGACCCGGCGTTTATTTGGAACAGGCGGTTAATATAAAAAACATTTTGATACACCCGGCGGATAATTGGAACCGGCAGCAAATTGGAACTCGGCCCCTATTTGGATCTTTACGGTATCTATGCGATGAGGAGCACTAGGGATGTTTTTGTTTTGTTTTACGAAGACGGGCACATCTATCATTCTCAGGGATGTTTTTTGTTGTTTTCAGGCAGCTTATATTTTAAGTTAACTAGTGCTACCGTTCAGTCCTGGTCTGCTAATGTTATTGTGATATTGTCACATTTCCCAGTTTAAGGGGGATTATAAATGCTGCTAGTAGTCCACATGTGACACCAGAATTTATTTTATTTATCTGTTTACTTTATTATTGTTGTTTATATGCTGCTAAGAGCCAGTGCGCTAATATATTTTCATTTTAAAGTAGCCTACATATTATTGCAGTCCTCTATTTGTTAATGTACTACTTAAGAATTTTGTTTTGCTGCTAAGTGACAGTGCACAAATTTATTTTCATGTAAAAGTAGTCTAAGTATTATTACATTCTTCTATTCCTGAATGTATGGGTTGTTCCCTTATTTTTTAATCTTTGATTAAAGAATATGATTTGCACTTTTTCTGTATATCATAAGGAAGATAACATTTTATGTTACATATACAGTAGATAGAACCTATTGATTTAGGGGGAAATCAGCTTCTTAGAAAAATCGCCGCTTATCAATTAATCGATCATCGATCGATAAGATGGAACAACTATCGATTAATGAATTACTCAATAATTTGCATCCCTAATTCAAACCCGTACGATGCTCACATCACCACTTTGGAAACAATGCATAAGACAGATAAGACATGCATATTCAAATGTATATCTGCACAAACATATACACAAGGACGCAAGCATACAGTATGTTTGCTCTTCTGGAAATAAATTTAAAAGTATGACATTCAAGTTTTTACAGTAAACAAAAAAAGTATGCAGAAGAAACTCTTTGGGATAACACACATGTACACAAACTGAGACACAGGCGCCACATAAGAACTCAATCTCTTTCACACACAAAACTAATGAAACTTTGCATCTGCAAACAAACATGCAGCAGCAAGGCAATGAGCTGTCTCCCACAGTAAACAGACTGGCAGAATGAAAATGAGCAGCTCATTATAAATGGAGGAGAGAGAGAGGCTTGCTTGTGTGGCTGAGCTACACCCTGCCATGAGACCCTACATGATGCGGGTAACACAATGAACGCAGCTTGCCTACTAACTAGACCTGAGACCTGAGGCTGGTGCTCCTTTTCTATGATTGTGTCTGTCTGCATGTTTATTTTCTTTGCCACATCATTACTGAATTGATTTGGTGTCCTCATTTTGTGAGTGTGTTTTTTTGCTGAGAGTGTATCTGTTTCTCTGTGCAGGAGAAGCGCATAGCATCCCTGGATGCAGCCAACAATCGACTGATGAGCGCCCTGACCCAGCTGAAGGAGCGATACAGCATGCAGACCCGTAACGGCATCTCCCCCACCAACCCCACCAAACTCCAGATCACCGAGAACGGAGAATTTAGGAACAGCAGCAACTGCTAGACAAACTGCCATCCGACTGGAGCGTTTATGGTGTGCATGTGTATGCGTATGAATGAGAGTGTGTCTAGATGCCTGCATGGATGCATGTCGGTTTGAAAGGTTGTGTGTGTGTGTGTGTGTGTGTGTGTGTGCGCGCGTGCGTGTGTGTTTGAGAGAGTGAATTTTTAAAGGGGACGTAGTACTTGTGGAGCACACTTCCTTTTTGGGACACTCAGTGAGGACATCACTCTGTAAGAGGCGGGACTTCAGTACGACAGACAGATTACCAAGAGAATGAGAGCCAATGGGCATAACTGATCACCAGAGGGCCTTCAGTAAGGGGGTGATGGCCAGAGGAGGTGGGGCAAAGCTTGTAGATAATGAATTTAAAGCTCTCCGTCAATCAACCGATTTGGATATTTCCGATGGATGTACGCAGTTGCCGGGACAATTCCAAGACCCTGTCCGCGCCTGGGACAAACCACTATATAATCACACACAATGGCTGTTAGAGACAGTCGCCCTAGCACCCCTCCTCTCCTCCTCTCTTTCTTCTTCTTCTTGACAACCAAGTGGACCCAGTAAAAACAAAAAGACACAGACATTGACAAAATATTACTCTAGCTGTCTTGAGAGCATTATTTTCCAGTGCTTTATTTCAATGTCCTCATTTTTAAAAAAAACCAAATAGGAGCTTCAAAAGATATTTTTAACCCAAAACAATTGACTGATTTCTTTCCTTTTCTTTTCAGTCCATGGGTGTGTTCCAAAATGCCCCATTTACCCCCTCTCCCCAGCCAATCCTATGTAGTGCACTTTGTGAAAGCTATTGGTACATGAAACGCCTTAAGTAAGGAACACACCTTTTCTCTGTCCTGCAGCTCCCCTATTTCTGCAAAAAAGGCACAACTTATACTGTGGATTTGTAAAGGATAAAAATAAATTGTACACAATGTATTATGAACACTAAAGTAAATGAACTCTATGTGATACTATATTAATGAAATTTAATATAGATGTATGCATTTCTTTTTCTTCTATAGAATATACACACATATACCTATATTTGATAATCTCAAATATGAAAGCAGCCCTTTATTTAGGAGTGAGCTCTTAGTGAGTTTTATTTTTATTTTTCTCTGATGATTGACAGAAGCTTTAGTGTATAGTTTGCTTAGGGCCCCGGTGAAGAGACCACACGGAGCAGTGATCAGCACCATCACAGTTATCCTTAATAAATTCCAAGGTGTTTAATCCTTTAAAAGGGCACCAACTTTGAGTGGAAACAGTTTGTAGCTAACAACTCTGCACTTCCATTGATGAGTGTGAACTTGCAGTCAAGCGATCAGTCATGGTGCTCATCATTGCTCTTAATACAACATGGATCAGTGGGACCAGTCATATTTTGCCTGGGTTTGATTTAGCAGTTCATCTTTCACGCTGTCTGTTGGTTACATGGCCTTGGTTGGGACGTGAGCCATATCTGTGGTCTTTTCACCCTAGTAGCACAATGAGAGCTATATAGAGGCATGTGTTTAGACACACTCACACATACTATACACTGGACTGGCGGGCCACTGAAATGATGGCCCACTAAGTTAGGATCTTTCCTCTCAAACGGCTTTGTCAGTGGTAATGAAGTATGCTGCATCCAAACTGTGACTCAAGTTAATCTTAGTGGCATCACCTCTCCTTTCCTTTTTTTTCTTTCTCTTCCCCCTCACCCTCTTTCCTCCCCTTTCTTCTGAATGTGAAGATGCTAACTCACAGTTGGTCTTAACATGGGGTTTAGTCCCTCTAAACATCCCTGTCTTTGCCATTATATCCCCGTGCCATTTCAGCATCTAGATTTTGTATATTTTTGTATTCATTTTTCTTACCTTTAACAGACTATATACATTAAGTGTAAGGCTCTGCATGCTTCATTCTGGCTCTGTAGCCAATGGTAGCATCAGTATCACCATTTCTTTTCTTTTTTTTTTTTCTTTCTTTTTTTGTGCATTGCTGTTGCCATTTTGGAAAATGATGATGATGATGGTGATGATGATGATGAATGGCTTGCTGCAGACATATATAATAAGTGAGTGTATCAAGAGGCTGGACAGCCTGGGAAAGTGTAAATAAAATGTTCACAATATTTTTACCTAATGTTAACAGAGCTTTTTTGTAAATGTATCTTGTGCTCAACTCTGCTGTATCAATATGACATGGATATTGTAAATACTGAATAGCTCAATCAGTCATCCATCCTCATTGGTTAGAACTATGACATTCAATTCACATTTCAGTATTCACACCCTGTTACAACTCTTGTTTTCTATCACAGTATAATATCAGTAGCAAAAAAATGATTTTAATAGTTGTTGGACTGTTGGGAAATCTTGGATGATACCATGGCAGTTTGAGGCCAGGCGGAGTCCAGATGTCCACCAATCTGCATCTCAGTCAAGTGTGATGAGAATCGCAAGCACAATCCCAATTTTCTTAGCAGTCTAGCTCTATGCACTTTTATGTTCAGTGGTTGGAATTCATTTCAGATCACCTGTTTTAAGAATTTCAAAATGTGTGACAAAGTAAACAACTGAAGAAAGGGACATGATTAGCTCATTCATAAAGCATTATATTAGATAAAACACTCAGAACTGTTTAGTTAAATTGTTTAATCCTGTTTCACTGAGAAAGAATAGCCTCAGTCCATGTGATACTCTGGTGGCAACAACAGACAGATAATACTTTTCTCCTGATCACATCTGACCAGATATCTAATCCCAAATCAACAAGATATTGTATGACATCAGAGAATAATTGTAGTGTATCTTAATGAAAGTTAACTTGTGTGTGTATTACTGTCATGTATGCTGTACTGCAAACCATCAGTAACTCTACAGGAAGAAAACTAGAAGACTCACTATCTTAGGCTTTCTAATTTGACCTCCCTTCGACTTGTTTATTCAACCCTTATTGCCACCTCAGTTCTGATTTCAGGAGGTTTACAGTCAGAAAGAGAACCATGATGGAGAGAGAACCATGATAGATCTGTCTCTGTAGCTACACCCCACTCATTTATTCACACAGTTCAGCCAGTGCGAGAAAAAGATTAATCTAAATATAAAGCTATAAATAAAGTAAAAGATGTTGTATGTTTTCTAATATCTTGTAGAAAATACTTTTGTAAGTATGTTGAAAGTAAAGTATTTGCTGGATTCTGCTTCCTTCGACGACAGTGACAAAACAATAATGTACAGAAGAATTTGTTTGTGTTGACAAAATAATGTGGCTGTGCAATTTATGTACATTTGCAACTAGACCTATTAAAGTTTTATTTAGCTATTTTAAATCTCGGCCTTATGTGTCAATTGCTTGCATTGTTTTCCACAAGGAATTTTATTATTTTATAATGGAATGTAAATGAAGTTTGATTTGAGTGCAGGCTAATATGGTGACACATATCACATGTTCATTAAATACTAAAGAAGGCCTAGATAGTTGACAAGGGAGCTCTAGATAAAAATGGAACATTTAAAAAGTGAACATATGTTCAGAATCAGGGTCCAAAGGCAGAAGAAGAAGAAGAGGGTATGATAGAGGGATATAAAAGACGGGTTGTGAGTGGTGCCTGCTCCTTAGTGTGCCTGACCTACATACTGCCTGATTGTTATTCCCCACAGTAGGCAGGAGAAACCCTGAAATGGTCCTAACAGCCAAAATGGAGGGTATAGCATATGCTTCAAAATGTCTCCCATCTTATAACTAATGTTCAGTTTGAAACACTAGTTATGCTCTCCCGTTCTATCAGGAATAAAATTATATCCTCTCAGGCCTCATCCACATATTAGACTAAGCTGTTTGTTTTGAACTGAATAACTTGATGAATATATTTTTCACTGACTCTGGCTCCGTGACTGGGATGCTGGGAGAAAGCGGACTTCATTAACAGCAAATCCTCATCATGGGTATTTTGGAGGGAGGCTCCTACTGGGTTAATTGCTCCCTGTGAGGCTCACTTATTTCCTTGGTCAAGGAGAACAAGCTCCCCACTACCAACTCCATCCAACACTGTGGGGTAAGTGAACACATTTAAGATGTCAGGCCAATAAAACTATCTACCAAGCTTAACCGTCTAAGTTAACAGACAATACTCTCTCCATAGCTCCGATTATCAAAGGATAGGAGACATAGACACACTGGCCACTTGTTGATGGCAAGGTTGTTGGCTGGCAAGGTTGTTGGCTGCCAAGGACACTCAAGTAGCTTAGGGCTGCCTAGATCCCAATCCTAAATATATGTCAAATGGAAATGCCACGGTTTCCTTTGCTTCAGGAAAGTCTACAGGGTAAAAAGAGCTTAAATAATAAGCACTGGCCACTCACATAATTGCAGACTATTTAATGAATATGTATCTAACCTTACTTGTAAAATCTCGATGAGAATAGTTTATTGTTGTAGAATGATGATCAGTGGTACTACTGCACCCCTGTGTTGATATAAAATACCCCTCTGAACTAACGCCTGCTCTCTTTGTGATTCTATGTTTGGAGTAATTTATACAAGCTTCATTCAAGCTCTTTTCAGATTAGATGACTGTGATGTAAGAGCAAATCCGGAAAAAAAAAGAAGTCTGCACACTATGTAGATGCTCCAACAGTCAACTTATGATGCAAGAGCAGACATAAATGTATTTTCCTGGTACTACTTGTCTTAGCCTACATTTATTGTATAGATTCAATATGTGCAATTGACAATAGTCAGATGGATTTTTTTTAGACAACTCCTTAGTACTTTGCAAATTGATTGTATGAGCTATATGAGAAAGTCAGTGATAAATGTGTTTTAAAAATGGCAAATTTAATTCATCTAATATTTATAGATTCTTAAAAGATGAAACTACAGACCTTAATTTGGCAAGTGCTATTTACCTGTAATTTGCAATCTCTTCCACAAGAAGGCAATATACTCATATTTTGACTAACAGATCATCCACCTGCAGCCTCATTCTAGTTTGCCTTTTTTTCCTCTTTTATTGAACATCAGGAACTTCCAGTGTGGTTCCCTGCTTTACTTTCCCATTCATTTTCACTGGGAATCACATCTCATCATTTCTGCAGACAACTTATCAGAATATTTCAAAACCAAATGCAATACTAAAAGTTATTTGTCATTTCAAAATTACACATTAAAATGAACGGCTACAGTACACCATGATAAACATGATATTAATGGCATCATTATACATCTATAAGTCCGTGGAGCATCTTTCAGAGAAGAAACCTGAGGATTTTCCATAATGTAAACTACAGTTCAGTGTGAAATGTGGAAATGTTAAAGTAATGCAAAAACAATAGAGGACATTGATTATACTGGGAAGCACCCACTGGCCAACAGTATTAACTGCATTTGTACTAGCCAGTACCTATAAAAGACTCGGAAGCATCCTGGGACAGTCGCGCGGAAGGGTGTTTTGAACAGGGGGTTCTGTCCAGCCCGTTACAGGCCTAAAGTGCTTTTTCCTTCCTATATCATTTACACGCACGCGCCCATAAATCGCACACACGGAGCTCTAATTGGTTAATTCATGTGCGCAAGGGAGCATGCTGCGTGAAAAAGAAAAAATCTATGTCAAAAGCTGATGTCAAAAAGAATTGAGGGGGAGATAGCTAAACAGAAAGAGAAAGAGTGAGATATTAGATCACGTTAGGCCGACAATATGATCAGAGTAAACTATAACTACGGCATGTTGCTATGGTCCATTCAACCAGTATTATCACTCAGATGAAAATCCTTTGAGAAATAATTTTATCCTATACATCAGTGTTATTTATAACATGTCTGCTGAACATTAGAGATGAAGTCGGCACCCCAACAACAGGCGCACTTACAAGGTTTTACTGAATATGCAAAAAAAAAAAACACGCACATTTACAAATGTTTAATTTACTCACTTGGCTTTTCTTTCCAAATACATAATAGCTACTAATCCCATCCCACTGGTGCTATATTTAAAACAGCAGAAACTGAATGAACGAATGAATGAATAGCTTCATTCCATACCAGCCACACACAGACGCAAACGCCGACGGGCACCACCTCTTTCCACAAAAATAGCCTCAATTACCACTAGGTAGCCAGTTTTCCTAGACATCTAATACATGTCTCGACAATCACACATCACAACCACCGAAGGTCTAAACTCAAAGCGGGCAACAGGCTAGTCGTAAACATGCAACAGCAGTCTCACAACAGCACAACACAGTCGGGGTGAACAGCGCACCCGCGTGTGAATATTACGGCCAACAATAAACCAAATGATTAATTAATGTCTTACCTGCTATTTGAAGACTCCAGACGAGGCCTTTCGTTAGGGTGTGGTGCTGACGAATCTGGATATGAGTGGTCGAATATCCACCCGGTCAAGAGTGTCAGTGGTGTGTTAGTCGTTTCTGGGTCACAGAGCTCCGTAGCCATGTGTTGAGGCGGCGAAGGACAGAGAAGGAGCACTCAGGACACCGGCAGACATGAAGAAAGTTTTAATAACTTGTGAACTTCTGCGAGTGGCTCCCTTGTCTAAGGATGCAGTGCTCTAAAGAATCAAGGAACACCCTGAAGCTGACTTTGGGCCCTTTTTGGAGAGGTCACCCAGCAACGTAAGCTGCATGGAGACGCGACTGACTATGACTATGGGGAGACGTGCAGCAACCCGGAAAAGTGTCCATCAGTTGCATCAATAACAACTACTTTCATTCCCTCTTGGTCATATTGGCGACCAAGCTCGGATGTCACCAAGTCCAAAGGCTGAGAGAACTCACGCTGCCAGCGGTGCTCTCCTACATCAGTCACGAATCACGATGGCCTCGATCTGTCTTGTATCCCTTCAGCGGGCTGGGGTTTTGCTGGTCCGCGGAGGAAGCGGCATTCGAAGACTGTTTTTGGTTTCACAGGCTTGGCGCTCAACTCCTGAACAAACCCACCAGCCCTAGGTACATGCATGTGTTGGCGGTTTCTGTCCCAAACTTTCTCAAAGGAAATGTATGCTGGGTTGACAAGGGTCATGAAATCCCCTAACGCCGTCCACTGGCCGTGTCGCAGTGGAAGCTGGGGTCATAGGTGGAAGTTGACTCTGGGCAGCTGCTCCGGCTCGCGCTCCTCTGTGTTGGCTAACGTTAAGTTAGCTGTTTGCGGCTATTTTCTGCCGTGGAGCTTGAAGTGTTAACCTTGAGCCTACTGCTGCTGGAAAGTGAAGCCTTTTGTTTTATTCTCTTTGGCCAGTGCTAGCAGCACCTTCGTCGTCTGATGCCTTTAATATTTTAAAGTTTCTCGACGGAAAAAGTCTGAAACACGCTTCTCCGCCATTGCAAACAACCTGGAAATGACGTGTGACTCGTGCGCGCACCCCAACTCCCATGATGCCACGAGAAAAAAAATAAATTAGTCTTAAACATCTCAAATATCTCCCCAAAGCTAAACTGCTGTATTACTGTGATATTTATTTCCCTAATATTAATGAAAAATTGAAAACAATTTGTATTTTCACTGTGCTCCTCTATCCCACTACTAGGAGGTGGGAGCAACAGTTTTGACGACATAATAAAACAGATGAAAGTCATATGGAATTTTTTATTTTATTTTATTGTATTTTATTTTTTAAATCAGACACAGTCTACAGATAGTCTAGAATTGCACAACTGATTTGCTCATGTTATTAGAGTTGTTTCACTATTTTTTTTGTTATTTTTTTATTTTTATTTTTTTTAGGTTGGATAGGTGACATCTCAACCATGACCTTTTCAACAATAAGGGGGTTTCCTGGCTTTTTTTTTTTTTTAAGTTTAGTTTTGTTTTCTCTTTTTGTTTTTTGCATGTTTTCCATTGTAAATGTCCTATATGAGCAGCAACATTTTTTGAAGAATACTGGTAAACTTCATTAGGCTTTTAAGCATGCCAGGACCTGCAGGTGCTGCCAACGGAAACAATACCCTGTCTCTAGTACCAGCCAGAGTTTGAATAATAACTTGGATTACATAACCGATCACAGTCATTAGGGGACATTCCAGATAAACAATGATTTGCATATGTGACTGCAATGATGGTGAATATTTGGAAACAATTTACCATGCCAGAATCATGTCCTAGGAGGATTACACTGTGCTTTCTCAATGGGTGATTTTTTGCTGATGCTGAAATAGAAATTAAGTTATTGATCATGCTATTCATATTATTACAAGACATTAGACATGGTGCAAAAGAGAGTGCATGACATAACCAGCTCTGCTATGATCCCACAGGCAGTGACGCAGACCTTGGGCCCAGGCAGCTGATTACTGAGAGCCCTTTGTATCCCCTATTACCAAGAGGCTTTTTCACTAACTCACTGAGCTGTTTCTTTTACTGTTTAGCCAAATGTGTACAATAGACATATCACAAATGCTGTGTACTAATAAACAAAGAAGTGCTGATGAGTCAAATTTTATGGATTACATAATAGGTTAATATAAAACAATGATGGAAAAGAAAAAAGGACTAGAGTTTCTTCTTCATCTTATTTCAGACAAATGGAAAAATTAGAAGTTTCAATACTGTCCTACTACCTGTCCTAAGAGAAGAACTGCATGTCCACATTTTCTTGCGTTCAAACAGCTTGTACATTCATTGTAGACAAATCAAATGTGTAAATCAAACTGGGTTTACAGAATGAATCAGGGAAATGCATATCAAGCCACTGCAGAAACCTCTGTGTCTCCCAATCAGACACACCCAGCCTCCCATCACCACACATAAAGCAGACCCTGGGCTTGTAAAGGGCAACACTCAAAACAAAAGGGTGAAATTAAAGAACAAGAAAAAATATTATAGCTCGTACCATTATCATCAGCAGCTGATTAGATATACAGGGCTAAAGGGCAATTTTAAATAACATTAATTATCATCACAACAGCAAATGGTGTAACAAGCTACTGCATCAACACAGAAAAGTTTGCAATGCTAACTTTCCCAAGAATCCAACCACACACGTCAGTAGAAGCTGGAGAAGAGCAAGCTGGGAAATATCCCTGCATCCAGTTGTTGTGAATTTGCAATAATGCCTCCAAAATTCAGTGGTATTGAGAGATGTTTTATTGGCATAACATACAAAAGTACTTAGGGCCAAAGTAAGCTAAACTAGCAAATATAACATTCAAAATTTATCACAATATGCCCTTAATCATGACAAATTGTTCAAGATTATCAAGTCAATGGATACATTTACCTGTAATGTGCATTTCTAACATTTTTTACCGTTAATGTCTGTCATTAATACATATTTTGTTGTGGCACACTCTTTTTCTCAAAAAAAAAAAAAAAAGGCACAGGATTACCTATTACTAAGGAACAGTATATCAAGTATCAGTATATATACTAAGTATATATTAAACTTAAACTCATTTCACAACATTACTAAAATGATCAGACCTATCATTACACCTTTGCTTCCAGAGTAAAGCATAAACATATATAGTTTTGACCATTTATTGTACCTTTATTACATTCATCCATTCATCTACCCACCTACAGTAACTATCTTTCCAGGCATTAAATGATAGCCAGACATACACACAGAAACACATGCAGAAGCGCGCGCACACACGCACACACACACACACACACACACACACACACACACACACACACACACACACACACACGATTCCTGTGGTTGCTGATGCTACCACCTATCACCAGCAGGGGGCCCAATGAGTTAGCAGATGACATTAAAAGTAATTCTGATCAATGTAAGCACTCATCCAAAAAAAAATTGCTCTGTGCTTTTAAGTAGTCTTAAACAGATTAAGGAGAGGTATAGCAGTCAATAAAGAATACACCATGTTTGCATGAAAATTATGGATGTCTATTCCTCATCACCCTAAGAAAAAAAAGGTTCCACCTAGAACCTAAGAGTTCTTAAATGTGATGCCATAAAATAATCATTTTAAGTTTCTCAAAGAACCTTTAAACAAATTCACAGATTTGAAGAGGACCATTAAAGGACACAAGAATCATGTCAAACAGCTCTTTGAAGAACTCTTCAAAGTTTCTTGGAGGTTTCTTTCTTTCTTTCTTTTTTTTTTGGACGAAAGGTTCTTTGTAGAGCCTGAAAATGGTTTTACAGGCTCAAAAGGTTCTTCAAAAATAAATGGGTCTTAAAATATTGGAAAGCTTTAATTTTCTGAGCCTTAAAGTATAGGGTTAGCCCTAACCCTATAAATAATATAATTCATAAATAAACAGTGAAATGCATTTACATTTAAATACAACCATATCTTCGAAGTACACATCACTGCAGTATTACTGCCTGTGAAATACACTTAAATACAAACACAAATGCAGCACTGAGCATTTCAATTCAGTAACATTGTGCCCTTGAAATATATTTAAATACAAATGTAGCACTGGGGTACATTTCAATACTGTAATGTTGTGCCCTTTAAATACATTAACTCTTTTTAATTTACAAATCTGAATAAATATCTGCTACATTACTGGATTACAATAAGGTTGTGCCACCACTTGATTCTCCAGTGGCACAGAAAGTAGACTGGTTTCCATGACATGCCTAAATGTTTTCCAGTCATGTAAATATATATTTTGAAATTCTCAAATAAAAAAAAAAATATGGGCAGAAATCTATGTAAGCCTGAAAGGCAAATAAATAATTAAATAAATTTACTTCGCAGCTTACCATTTATTTCACAGATGACACATCACTTTGGGGTATGGATCTGGGTTGGGGTCATCAGGCCTAACGTCAGGGGGGAAACGGAGGCCATTCTGTTGTGCCATATTTACATCACAGGCAATTTGTATGTTAAGAGAATGAAAATGCTTCCAGTTAACATGGGCAAATTCATTCTCAGAGGATGCCTTTTTTGTAATATGAGTGCAGTCAACTGTGTTAATTAGATTTGGGAAAGTGGACATTGCTGCAAACTGCACTTTGACATCGGCCTGTTCACCTACAATGTACTGCTGTGTCACTTTATCAATGCCATCCAAAATAGCTGGCATCATGTGGCTCAGAGATGGCTGTGATATCCCCCTGAACTTTCCCTCAACTCTCTCTGAATTGTCACAGCTGCCAAAAATCCAAAAGTGGCCAAAACTTGTGAAGAGACCAGGCATGATTTCTCTGGGTCGACCACTTTGGGCTGGGCCCAATTCAGCACATAGGTCCAAGAAAATGCCTCTCAGTAAGCGAAATCTGCTGATTTGGCACTCATCATGGGACAGGAGGTCCCTGAACACCCGCTCCATCTGATTCTCCTGATTGCAGTGTCCTCCAATAGTACCAAAGCAGCCAATGCACATTGTTATGCACCATCACTACCAGCCCTTATTTAACCCTGTATCTATCAGTGTAAATGCTCTGACCTGGAATTTAACGCAATTGATTGAGACAAATTGGGGGTCTGTTAAAAAATTGTGATTCACTTGAGACTAATTCACATATGAGGCTCTGATGAACTGTAGGTGTGTTTTGGACAAACGGCTTTCTGACTAAATCTGCAAACTAAATTAATGTAGTAGACATCCTTCTGACGCATTAGAGCATTAGTTTGATAAGAGCACTAATTTGATGAGGAGTAGGGCTGTGAATGAACTAAGGGGTTGATTTAGGCCTGTCAAGGATTTGTGGGACTTTTTCATGAGCAATTGAGACAAGTAGCATCTGTCCTGGATTTACCAAGGCTCCGAAGTGCAGCTTTGCATTGGTGAAATCAAAGAAAAGTGGCACCGCTGAAAATTGCGTGTGTGCTCCAACGCATATGTATTATAGGGTGTTTTGATGTAGACTGCACAAATATGAGAAGAGGGAATGGAATTTGGTTCAAATGACCTGTTAAAGTTGATTTATCATGATTGGTGGCCGGTGCAGGAAACTGTGATGGCTATTGAACATCTGTGAAAAGCCTGTCTTAACTCCTTTGCGGCACCTTTGACCATGGTTCAACCTGTCTTTCCATTCAACTTGGTGCATTCAATGGCATCAGCTAGCATTAACTGTGAGGTATGGATCTTGTTCACACTGAAATCGTAGACATAAATTTGGCCACAATCTGGATATCGCAAGCGAAGTCATTCATTTACCACACAAAATGCCATGGCCCCCTTTTATGCACAGTGGACACGGTGGTTGTCTGTGTATAAAAGTGTGTCTTCTAGCTGTTTTTTTTAACCCCCCATGAGTTTGCAGGTATGTTAATGAATGCTGTTCCAGTGGACAATACGTGATGCAGTGCCCTATAGGTTGCCCTTGAACTGGAGAAAGCATGATGAAGTGGCCTCTAGGTGGGGCCGCACTGTATGCAGGAGGTGCCCCTTTTATTTTTTTTTGCCCCTGCACCTCAGACAGGCTGTGTCCGCCACTGCAAAATTAGAAATATGTTCCTCCTATAAGTTATTTCTCCACAGTGTCTCAAGCGCTCAGAGGTGATGCGTTCCCACCAGTGTGGCTACGTTCTCAGGACAGTTTCCACCTCCACTGGGACCGTCAGAGCTAAGCAACAGGCTGTGGTTTGTGGAATAAGCATAGGTCTACACTGCACTCTCCTCAGCAACTGCCACCTGTTGCCAGTTCTACCACTAAAAATGAAAAAACAAGAACAAAAGCTTGTCTTGGAAACAGGGGCATGTTTCTGGATTATAATACCTTTTTTCATAGCTGCTGTCTCTGGTGCTGAAAACCATGTTGCTTTTCAGATTCACATGCGCCAGACAGCTCCTCCAACTGCAGCTATTAGGAGCAGTGCATTCAAATTAACTCAACTGCGGCTGTGCTCATTTATATTATCAGGCTTGGTAAATCACCTGCTTAATCGAGTTTAAAACTATGCCAAGTACAGCACTGACAACTATACTATAAATATTGCCTGCTGCCCTTTCAGCTCCAATCTGTAAACTTACTCTGATGTACAATAATTAGAATATCTCGCCTCAGCTGCTGAGAATTACACACCATGCCACAGTTCTCATTTACATAATGAACATTGTTTTACTCTGACATAAGTATCTGTTGATGTAATCTGTTGTGTTTGACAGGAGGGAAGAGGAAGACACTCTTCAGATTTGGGCTACAGCGTAGCCACAGATATTGCTTGTACCAGCTCATTTGGATGGACAAGACTATTTGGAAAACTTTGCACTTCTACGGCTTTTGGATCAGGCTGGCTTGGCTTTTCACCCAAAATGTTCATGTCGCTGCTATACTGAATCTCACTGAACCTGCCTCCTGATCAACCTCATGTTCATTATCTGCCTCCTATAGGAACTAAGCATAACCATACAAATTTATTCTGTATCAAATGCATAAAATTACATCATCAGACTTAGTGGTACTATTAATATTGTTAAATGGTATTTTAACAATAGCTCATAAGGTTCTAGTTAGCTATTCAGTCAATGTAGCTCTATCTTCCTCTCTTTCAGTTTGTTTTTGCTGCTTGTCTCAATGCTTCTTGCAGATAATAAAGTGGTGCATTCATGATGGAGACACAGCAATGCCTAATTAACCTATCTTTAAAGGAATACTCCAATGTTTTGGGCAAAATACCCTTTTTTTTTTTGACTTACCCAGAGTGAGACAAGATGTCCGATACCATTTTCACTTCTGTACATCCACTGCTTCGGTTTCCACTTACGTCACCCCCAAGGGGCTCACAGAATAAATGAGCCTCTGGCTTTACATAGTCCTTAAATGATGAACACAAAAATACATTTACGCACATGTCCACACAAATGCTCACTCACCCTTAAATCCATATCTGTGCAAATTTATTAGTTCAAAAAGTGAAATTGTGCAAATTCAATAATATAGTACATTTAGGACACTCCCCAACACCATTTATTTGTACGTGTGTGTGTGTGTGTGTGTGTGTGTGTGTGTGTGTGGATCATGATTGTCCTTTGAGACTGCATGTAAAGGTGAAGGGAAGCAAACAGCTGCCCTGTAGAATCAATAAGTATATGTAAAACAGGCATTTCTTGCCATATTCTCTTC